>PVJA010003037.1:0-99531 GCA_004027025.1 Myocastor coypus | reverse complement strand
ACTGATAACCTTCCATGATTGCCTTTAGGGTTTAATTGACCCCTAAAGTATTTAACTGATTAACTATATTTAACTAATACAGTAAAGAGGTAGAAAATGATGAGCACTTTCAGAGGCGCACCCAGCGTGCACACTGGAGTTACGGCCTCACTCAGGGACGGCATCACCAAGAAGGGGCCACTGGAACTCAGCCTTGGAGGAGGGAAGTGGAGCCTTCCATGGGAAGGATATCAGATGCAAAGATTTGGAGGCAGGAGAGACTCCGCTGTGACCTGAGACAGACAAGGTCAGGGCAGTTGGAGCTGACTTGGGATTGAGGGCAGTAGGAAGAAGGCCGGAATCAGAGAAGCAAGGAGAAGGGACACCGCCCAGGTCGTGTACGCCTCTGTAGTGACTGTGACATTGTGCTCAGAGAGATGGGAAGTCGCGGAGAGGAGCGGAGACAACCCGGGGGATGCGACCCTGTCGGCAGCCGGGAAAGCAGACAGCTCAGGGGAAAGCTAGCCGGGCAGAGGAAGCCTCCCAGGCCGCCCCAGCGCCTGTCTCTTCTGACCAAGCCGTGTCTCCGGAGAGCAAACCTGCTAGAGCCCCACTTGGTTCAGTTCCCTCACTCTGCCTGGGACCACAGGAGTTTTCAAGGGCCATTTCGCCAGAAACCACAGCCATGATGGAAAGCTGAGGAGCAAAACCATGTGGGAGCTGCGCTGCTGGCTCTATAACTGCTTCCTGCTCATCAGCCTGTGATTCTTGAGGGCAAAACACTTGGAGAAGCAAGGTGTCCTCCTCTTAGCCTCCACAACCTCCTGCCTGCTACATGAACCTCTGTCCAGGTCGCACAGTCAGTCTCAGTGTTGTTTTCCACATTGTCCACTCAGTACCGCGGTTGACCCATGGAGATGACAATTTTGGATGCTTTTATTCCACACATCTTAGGTAGTTGAGACTAAATCCAGAAAAAGTGGACAAGTGAACGACTACGCAGACATCTCAGCCACCACTGTGCTGGCCCTAGGGATGGGCAGCGATTAGTACCTCTTCTTGCTGGAAGCCTTATTAATGAACAGCGCCTCGGTCTCAATTTGTCTAAGACAAGCGTCCTCATCACCCCTTCCCCCCGCCTCCAGTCTGGCTCTGATATCCCCAGGACTGATTAGGGATATGCTTCTTACCAGAATTCTAAGCCACGGCCACATCATGATGGAGATTCTATTGAGTTAGATGGTTTCTTCTTTGAAATATCCCTCCGACTCATTCTCTTCCCTTCGTCTTTGCTGACCCATCGTGTCTCAACTAACAGACTACAGCTGCCCAATCTCAGCCTCTTTGTTCCCAGTGTTTCTCATCCCCATTGACTTTGATGCTAGAAGTTAGTATTCTAGCTCTCCTTATGCCAGCCTTTCTGCGCTCCTCTCTCACACCCTAGAACCTTGCTGTCTGCTAGGGTAGCCCCTGGTCCCAGGCCTACCAGACACTTCCTGTATGGCTGGTCCAAATTGAAAATGATACAAGTATGAAAAGAATTTAAACATTTACTGTGGATCAAGAACACAAAATGTCTCATTAATGCTCAGGCTGGTCACATCTTCAAATGATAATATTTGAAAATATTCGAGGTTAAATAAAATCTATCATTGAATTACTCTTACGTGTTCTCTTCTCTATCTTACTGGGACCCCATTGCTCTGTGGGAGTCATGCCCTGATGCCGCAGCCATCCACACCCATAGCGTTGTGCTGCCATCTTTCCTTCTCCCCAAGACGCCCTTCATGGCTGAGCCCTTGTTCACCCAACATTTTGTCGAAACATCACTTTCCTCGGGGAAATCCTAGAGTATTCCTTTGTAAATCATCTCAGTGCTCTACTTGATTGAGGTGTTTATTTAGACATTTCCTTTTTTTGTGTCTGTCTCCCTCACTGGACTGTGAAGTCTATGAAGGAGGAGATCCAAATTTGGCCTTGTTCCTTCCTGAATCACACACCTCTATGACACCTCGGAGCCTAACAGGTGTTCGACATGTTCCGCCTCAGTAAGTGAAAGAATGATTGAATGAGTGAATGAATGAATGAATGAATGAAACATCTCCACCCCATGGCAAATGGTGGTGACACTGAGCAGTAAGCCAGGCTTCCATTCTTCATCAGGGTCTGATGAGGCAGACTTGTGGGTAAGGCTGGTTCACACCCTGGCTCCCTACCTTCATTTCCTCAGGGGACCTGAGTTTGCAGGTGAAGAGCTGCTTCCATCCCCACTCTCTGCTGTCAACAAAGCTGAAGAGTCATGGGCAACAGGGAAGCTGACGCCATCTCCCCCACGCCCTTTGGTAGCATTTAGAAGGGTTCTACGTTTGTTGGTGTGCTGTGCACTGGCCCCAACATGAAATTCAACACGTGTTCATTCACTCATTCATTTACCCAGCCCTCTGGTTGTACCTCCACAGAAAGACTACCTGTGAGAGTCTGTGGATTGAACAGGATCCAGAGGCTCAAGCTGTCCAAACTTCCAAGGTATAAACATACATACATAATTTTATATGCAATATAACACATATAAAATATCATTGATTATCTTAAGGACTAAGAAAAAAGCAATTTGAACAACAACAAAAAAGATAATTAACAGGTGCCCACATTGCGATGAACCAGGTGTCAAAATTATCTGACAAGGGTTTTAAAGGAATCATCATAAAAAATGATTCAAAAATTAAAAATTCTGTTGAAAAAAGTAGGAAACTGCACAAGCAACAGAAATGACAAAAAAAATGTAAACAATACTTAAAAAAAAAAGACCTAACTGGTTGGGTTCAGAGGTAGAGTGGTGATGACAGATGCTAAAATTAGTGACTTCAAGAAGTCAACATTGTTTACCCTGCCCTGCAGAGGAAAAAGAATGGGGGAAATGAAGTCTTCAGGACTTCTTCAGGACCTGTAGCACAATAGGAAAGTAGTGGGGCATCCAATTATTGTGTTCTCACATACAATGAAAGAAAAAGTACTCAAAGAAATTCCAACTGAAAGTTGCTAGAGGTGTAAAAAGACATAAACTCATGGGCTGGAAGCTCTCAAAAGCAAGTAGACAAAACCAAATAGGTAGAGACTAAGATATGTATTAACTCAGCTTCTGAATGCTGAAGACAAAGGAAAAGCTTTTTTTTTTTAATTCTAAGGAGAAAACAGAAAACAAAAATAAATCACAGGAACAAAGACAGAAACAAAGTAACATAAAACAATACAGATGGTATAGAATTTCAGAACAAGAATAGAAAATGAACAACGGTTTTACATTACATACCGTAATCAAATTTGTGGCTCAGACTATCACATATACTGTCTGTAATGTCTTATCTGTTATTATTATTCTCTCTTTAAAACAAGTTAAAAGTAAAAAGGGTAAGGAAAAATTGAGGTTCAGTGAAAGGAAGAGTTAGTGTTTGTTTGATCAGTCTTGCATGCCTGTATCAGGAAGTCTTGAAGGCACTCTAGAGAGAATGTTTCTTTACACCAACTTCTCACCTTCAACCAGAGAGAATGGAAGGATGGGAAACAATATTCGTCAAACCCTAGAAGGAGAACTTGTCAGCTGCACGTTCTATGTACAGCAAAGTCAATCCTTGACTAACAAAGGAATTAATAACACAGACAGGTGAAGACTGTGAACTTCTTGCTAGCAAAGAATGGGTGAAGAAAGTTCTCTATCCAGAAAGGGAATAAAGGCAGAAGGAGAGTTGGAATTTTAGAAAGGAATAAAGAATCCCACTGGAATGTGTAGAAATAGTTAAAGGAAAAATGAGTAGTATAATGGGCTGTCCTTCGTGTGAGTTTCTTCTGTTTGATGTTTGAGGTGACTATTACAAAACTGTCCAATCTAGTGACCAGTATACAATAGAGACAAGTCAGTGAACACAGATACAAAGTGATATACTCAAAAATACTATCAGTAAGTCAGGATGGAATGAATGAATGAATGAATGAATGAATGAAAACTAGCTCTCAGGAATAGCTCATTAACAAGTTTGTTGCCAACCAAAGCAAAAGGTACATAAACATTTCTAAAGCGTCATAATTTATGTGCCAATGACTAAAGAGTCTTTTGTCCATCATCAAATCAGGTGGTGAAAATGGCGGATTGTGAAGTATGTAACATCGGTGTAAGTGAGAGAGGTCGCCAGTCAGACTGCCACACTTTGTCTTTGCTGTCACTGCGCCCTTCACGTGGCGTTTGTTTTTAAATTTACTGCCTCGTTTCAGATCCACAGCAGCTGCTCTCCCACGAGAAGGCTTATCTTTTTCAGCATGGAGTATAAAATGGGGTTAAAAATGTCACAAGACACACGCTGTCTCCACCAGGTTGGAGCAGGGCATGTGCCATGCGCTGGGCTGCGGCTCGCGTGGTTGGGGTAAAGCAGCGCTGTGCTGTTCTCTGCCTGGAGGAGTCTTCAGAGCAAGGCGGGGGCTGCTTCATCTGCACTGGGCAGCCTGAGAGTCAACCCCCGAGCCTTCCTTGCCTCGGAGGAGTTTCCAAGGGGCCGTGTAGGCGTGTGGGCCTGGCGGTGAGGTCAGCACCCCACTGCTGCTCTCCAAGACCCTGGTCTTGGTGGGCAGAAGATAGAAGCCCCGCTGAGGGGCCCAGGACAGGCTTCCGAGGGCAGCAGTGGAGAGGAGGCGGGCACGCTGGCACTGCCAATGTAAGTCCATCACACTCCTATGGGAGCATTATGTCAGGGCCATCTGGCCAGGGACTCAACTGCCATCAGCGGGAACCCCAGGCACAGCTGCCTTCAGTGACACAAGCAGCTGAGGACCCAGGCTGACGGGGATGAAGGGAGTGGAAGTGCAAAGGGAACAGTGGCTTGGGCTGGCAGCTTCTCCTCTTCCGGCTGTCCTTCCCGTGTGGGCTGTAACTCATCCATCACAGCCATCAGGCAAAAGGCGGCCAGGAGGTGAGGGGCCCCTCAGGGCCACCACACCTTGTCTCAGAGGTGTCACGTTTGTTCCGATAGCCCCTCGTGGCCTGTGCTGGGTGACTCCGAGCCTGCAAGGTCAGATACTGACCCTTGGACTCTTCTTCTTTTACTTTTTATTTTTGAAAGAGAATTTAAAAAATAGTAAAAATAAAAATAGAAATGATATTTAAAAATAAAAATAGAAATGATAGAAATAAAAATAGAAATGATAAAAATAGAAATGAATAGGAATTCAACAATGGTTGTTATATTACACATCGTTATCTTCAAATTAGTTGTTCAGGTTATGCAAATTTGGTCAAGAAAGTTATGAAAAATTAAAAAGGAGAAAAAAGGTTAAGCATTAACTGCTCCTTTCAATGTACCAGCAAAAGTCATCAGTACAATTATCCAAGTACATACGTAAGTATATCATTGCCCCTCCTTCGTTTTTCCTTCCTTCCTTCCTTCCTTCCTTCCTTCCTTCCTTCCTTCCTTCCTTCTTTTGTCCTTTTCCTCGTCCCAGTCACTCCTTCCGAGCTGCCTCTTTCCCTTCCACAGCACCCTTGGAGTCGTCTGCGACCACCCCCTGCCCCACTTCTCCAGGACTCTTCTTCTTCTATCGTCACCCCAGAAAACACTCATGCGAGGACCCAGCCCAGCCAGGGACCCAGCTTGGGGCTGCAAGACCACACAGCTGTTCGTATTGTTCATGGAAAGGTGACAATACCTTGAGCACAGCTCTAAAAATCTGTCTGCCAAACCCCAGCACCTGTGAATTCCACCTTCTGTGGCAGAGATCCTTTTGGATGTAGCGCATAATCTCCAGAACAGTTCAGGCTGGATTTAGAGCTGGCCTGAATGTCAGTGACACATGTGCTCCTAAGAGAAAAGGACACAGAGAGGGACAGAGGAGGCAGGGTGGACACAGGTGGAGACTGGGGAGCTGCCAGCCTGTGCCAGAAGCTAAGAGAAGGAAAGCGGGGTCCCAACCAGAGGGGTGGAGCCCTGCTGACACCCGGCCTTCCCCCGTTCGAGCTGCGAGCCCAAGACAAGAGCCTGCTATTGTCCTAGGCCGTTCAGTTGGCCATAATTTGCTGTGACATCTAAGAAAAGCCAACACACGAATCTCTTTTGCATCAATAGTGGCTGTTTACACATTTGTGTTAGGGAAAAATACACACAATTTTGTGTTCTTGGCCCAGGATATTTGACATTTCAAATATTGCTATCACGCATGCGTAAAATGGAACCCATTGGTATATGTAATCTATTGCACAAATGGCTCTGCATGTCGGGCAGTCTAATTCCAAATCTCCAGAACAAGCTTTGAGCTTTCAGGCTTGGGGTGCTCCGCAGGAGCCCACATGACCAGTCCAGAGTTCAGAAACCCCGAACTCCAAAGTCGGGTCCCAAGCATTTCGCACAAGGGATCCTTAGACCAGCTGTCCCTACTGGGCTTCCCCGGGGAGCACCTGGGGGAATGGGGCCTTTCTGACTTGTCACAACATCACAAAGCCACCCATGAATTTCTTAGGACTTAGTCCCTTGTTGACCATACTCAAGCATGGATTGAGAGGCACCTACAGAAAAGCTCTTTTGAAAAGTGCCTTGGTCACTGTGGAGAAGCAGAGGCTTCCGCTCAAGAATTGTCCCTTGGATGCTGGGACAGCAGAGGCCGAATGGCCTTTGCTGCACAGGTCTGTCCTCCAAATTATGGGTGATTTAGTGGCACGTGCTCCACCCACTTGAGGCCAGCTGAGGTTTTGGTTCTAACACCAAAGGCTTTCCCAGCTACCGCCACAGGTACCCGGGGGTAAGCTGCTTCAGGCTGAGAACGGTCACCGTGGTATTTTCTCACAAGCGCATTGGAGGAAGAAAACATAGCAGCAGCTCATAGGCTTTTCTCCACCTTGAAGGTGACACTGGGGATCTTGTCTGGAGGAATAGGGGGGCAAAGTGAATGGCAGATGTTGTTAGAGAAATTCTCTAATGACACTCACTCAGGTGGCTGAATCTGGAGTCTGCCTGGAATCTTCTACCCCGGTGCTCACTTCTCACCTGGACCCGGTCAGCAGCAAGCCACCGTCCCAAGGTCTGACCTCTCTGGCCGACAGCGGCATTCATTGGTCTACCGGAAGTGCTACGGGCCTGCCCCCAAGAGAAGGGCTTGGCTAGGGCCAATACACTGCACTCTCAGACCAATGATTCCATTCCCTGTGGAGGCGCCTGCGGGGACCGGTGAGGCCCAGAGCTCACGCAGAGGCCCAGAGCCCACGCAGAGGCCCAGAGCCCACACAGAGCGAGCAGTCCTTCCTCCCTCCTGCCAATCATTAGGCCAGTGGTTCTCAACCTTTCTCATGCCGTGACCCTGCAGTACAGTTCCTCATGTTGCAGTGACCCCAAACCAAAAAGTAATTTTGGTGGCTACTTCAAAACTATAATTTTGCTACAGTTATGATTCAGAATGTAAATAACTGATATACATTATGTATTGGTTCGACGCCGCCGGGGTCGCGACCCACAGGTTGAGAACCTCTGCATTAGGAGTTCTCTGTGGGCTGCTGTAGGACCCTTTCCCTTCACAGACTGTGTTTCCTGTAAGCACCGGAAAGTAACTGCTGGAATTTCACAGCAAAGGTAGAGACCTAACTTCTGGTCCCAAATACATACTTTCTTCTGTCACTGTCAAGCTCAGCAACACGACTGCTTTTTCCTTTACCATTTCCCTTCTCTAAGCCTCACACCGATGGTTCTTGGGGTTAATCTGCGAAAGGGCAAAAAACAAGTTGATTGTAAAAAATTAAACAGAGATAGGAAGTAGGGAGGAAGAGGAGCGAGGTGCTTGGAGCATTCGCAATGCCGTTCCTCAGTCCTTGAGTAATCCAAATAAATGCACAGCTGCAGGAAACACAAGTAAGACTGAAGAGGGAAAACGAGGGAGGTCGCCCCGACATGCTGCGGCACGCTGAGCCCTCTGCGAGCCGCGCGGGCCCCCGCAGAAGGGCTGTTCCGGTGCCAGGCCTGCTGTGTACTGCGGGGTCCCCGTAACAAAATTTACGTTGGGAATAAATGGAGCACGAAGAAATAATCGTCCTCTCAGGTAATGCCTGTAACTGTAAACATCCCTGAAGAGAGCAAATAAGACTGAAAATTAGCACAAAAGCTGCCAGAAGCCCAGTTAGAACAAAACAAAGTCAGATGGCATGGCAGTCTTAGAGGCCTGAATGAAAAATGACTAAATGAAACCAAATTTGTTCCCAAAAGAAGAGTGGGCAAAACTTTTAACCAATTGGGAGAACTCGAGCACAATCCAGTGCGAGCCACACAATTATTACACGGAACAGTAAATATTTTTAATTATATAATTAGATGCAAATGTAAGGCTTTTGTTTTCTTCTTTTTGTGTGCTTGTATTTTTCTGCTTTCATGGTCAGCAGCCTAATGTAGTGATTTAATTACCTCAGAGTCAGTCAGTTAAGCTTTCTGTCTGAAAACTGCCTTTTCACAATGCCCTCAACTGACCTGAAGTGAAACTCAAACTCACCCTTTGTACCCAGGGTTTTCCTGACAACAAAAGAGGTATTGGTTCTCCTTTCCCCAGATACCAGCACTGGGCCTATTTCCCAGCCCCTTCTCCTGCTCCCTGAGTCTCCTTCCTCTACCCCTTCTTGCCCTCACTCTACCCTCCGGCTCATTCCACACACACACCCCCACCACACACACAGTGGAGAGGAATGCCAGGCCTGCCATCGTGTTCTCTCAGCTACCACAGAAGCACGAGCACAGGGGTTTTCATGCATTCAAAATGCATCAAATCCCTGTCCCTAACTGTTCTGGTCTTGACCGCTGTGATCGCACAAGTCCTACAGCATGTCCTCGTGGGCAGGAAGAGGAATAAGAAACTCCACCTGGCAGAAAGAGTAGGCAGCCAGATGGCATGGATGAAGAGCTAGGATTCAGCCAGGCGGCCTTCCGTTTCTCTTTTCACTCATGTCCAACTTATCTAAAGAAAAATATTTGGGGCAGGAAAGGGCTTTACTGAACTAAGGTGGATTCCATTTAAATCATCACTGGATTTTTCTCCACAAATTGTGCTGCATTCAACACATACTCAGGTAAAAGCATATTTGAGAGACTTTTCTGTCACTAGGTCCTCACTGGGACAAAACACCAGACACCTGTAACTTGAAGGAGGAGAGTCCATTTGGCCTGTGGTTCTAGAGGTCTCACTCCAAGCATGGGCATCCAGCTGCAAAGGAGAAGCTGCCTGGTGGAAGAGCCATAGGAGAAAGGTGCTGAGGTCACAACCAAGAAGCAGAGACGAAAGGGAAGCACCGGGAAGGAGGATGCATGTGGCTGAGTCACCCAGTGACCTGGCCCTTCCTACCAGCTGACTCCTCCTAACAGCGCATTCAGCTACACTATCTACCCCTGAGGACGTGGCCCCGTGGGATCCAAACCCATCTCTGAACACATGAGCACTGGAGGACACTCAGATCTAAACGGTAACACCCCTGAGGGCAACAGAAGTGCTCACCCCCCTCAGGAACACACTCCAGACTGTTCTACTGTTCTGCTGGTCCATCCCTGTTTCTAGAAGGAGCTCTGTGTACAAACTCTGATACTTTTAAGCCCTATTGCAAAAGTAGCCATCTATCATCATGGTGAAAGATAGTTAAGAACACTATGGGGCACTGGGATAGGAAGAAAGAAAGGCAGCGCTGAGGCTTCTTCTGAAACTCTGAGACACACTGGGAGACACAAGGCAGCCACCTTCCTGAAGACAGCTGTGTAAGTTCAGCGCATTTCCCAGTCCTGTTGCCTAGAGTCGAAGAAAATATCGGATCTAAAGAAACTCCAAAGAGACTGATTGTATTGGCCAGGATTTTACTTAGAGGAGCAGAACAGATATAAGGAATGGATATTAACACAAAATATGCAATCTATAAGGACTTATAAGATTGGCTTACAATAGTCAGCCACAGAGTCAGATAAGAAAGCGTGCAGAGGGTGTCTGCATGCTCTGGACTGAAGAATTCAGTCCCGAGGTCTAAACTTCACTGCAGCACTCCGTGTAAGTCTCTATCCGTGGGCTGATGGGTCTGCAATGGAAGACTGAAGTGTCTGTAATGGACGCTGAAGAGTTTGCGATGGATGGCGGAAGACCCAAGCTGGAGGCCAAAGAGTCTGCGCTGCAAGCCAGACGATGAAGCCCAGGCTGAATGCAGAGACTGAAGCTTCTCCGATGAAACGAAGTCTTGACTCCTTCCTCAGCCCTTTAAAAAGTCTCTTTGCGCTCAGTCATTCCGACGTGGGCCTATTGTGCCCTAAGGTGGAACCAATCATACCCCAGGATGGGCCCTTGATCCTGCTCTAGGAAGAAAGCCAATCATATTCTAGGCAGGCCCTATTCACGCTCCAGGGAGGAACCAATTGTACCCCAGAGTGGGGCTCCCACCAACAGGGAACCCGGCCACAGAGTCATTCAGCCATGCTGACACATTGTATCAACCACTACACTGACTTTGACGTTTTTATGCTTAGAATTCTTTCACTCTACAAAATGAGTATCTGGCATACTGGTTCACAGATTTTGCTTGGGGACCCTGAAACATCACCCCCAATGGAAGTTTCACTGGAAACAGCATATTCTAGAGCAGTTTGGCCCAGCGGTAATCTTTCCCCACAACCACTTCTAACGGAATCGTGCAGTCTGCCTCTGCTACTGTTTCTGCCATAACATCGACCAACTAGGGCTTTCCTCGTAGAAAATCCAGCGGGGTCACCTATATTTTGTTTCACCACTTGATTCTTAGAAATGGCTCATGTAGGCGATATACTTAGTGAAACTGGAAACACAAACATTTTCTCCAAAGAGATTGGCAGTACTGTGGTTGCAGGTTGAGATCATGCTGTGGCCCAACTCCTCCGGTGTGAAAGAAAGAGAGAGAGAGAGAGAGAGAGAGAGAAAGAAAGAAAGAAAGAAAAAAGGGAGAGAGAAAGAAAGGGTGCTAGCTTATATGTCACTCTCAGAGACAGAGACTGTTAGAAGCTAGCGTTATAATTAAGCAACTGGCCACTGTTAATTTATGCTCTTTAGAATGGAGTGGAGAAAGGTGCGAGTGGTGGGTGCACACATGCAGCACTAGGCTAATACCCACAGTCCCATGAGGCCCTGATACCCAGAAGAAGGAGATCTAGTCAATACGTTGTTAGGTGAAATGGAAGAAAAGCCTGTAACTCAGGAAAATTGTACGCTGATCCATTTCTCTGTACAACAGTTTAAAATAAAATTCTTGTCTCATTTAGTGTGGATGTGCTCCAACAATGGCAGAATGTATTCTAAGAAACACTCCCAACTCTTATTTTATTTCAGCATACTGGCTTAAAATCTCAAATCACTCAACACTGTATTCATATTCAAATAATTTCAAACAAACATGGCCATGTCCACTTGCAGGGGAATCGTTACTGCAGTAATGGAGAGCTTTATTTTGTATGTAATCAGCCATAAACTGTGGTTTAATGTTTAGAGTAGATGTTTAAGGTGGTGTGAGAAAGCTGAATTGCAGAAACGTAACTGTTTATCTGAGCATGTGACAACCTTTTTTACCAAGTTCTATTCAGCATTCACCTGCTGTCTGTACCATTTCACTTAGAAAAATGGTGCAAGGGTTTTATGCAGGCACAAAATCCTAGAGCTTAGGGCGATCTTTGGGTTAAACCAGCTGAAATGAGGCATCGCACTGGCCCAAGGTGATGGTGAGCTTCCTCTTTCAGGTTTAAGCCTCTTCTACCTTACAGAAGAATTAAGCTTAAAAGATACACTCATTAAAAAAATATGATACACTCATTAGGGTACTGTAAAAATCAACAAGTACATGGAACTGCAATGGTGAGCCCCGAGAGGCCCTGAGCTCACTTCTTCCTCTGTCTCACTTCCTGCCCTTTCACCCCAGACCCCTGCCCATCATTCTGGAGTCAGCGGGCTTTCTAAGCACCCCAGAAACCCTATGCTGCCTCAGAAGTCCTGCTGTTTGCTGGGAAAAGCATGCTCACTCGGCTCTGCACCACGTGCTCCAAGAAGCTACTCCCGGCTGCTGTGCTCCCGACCTCAGGACAACACTCCCTTAGGAGTATGAAGGCGGGTGGTCCTCTTGCTTGGCCAGGAGCCACCCAGTGGGTCCACAGAGCACACCTCTGGGTGGGTCGTGCAGTCCTGACCATGGCCTCTAACCCTGGTGTCTTCTCCCTTCCTGGTGCTGTTTCCCTGCCCCGCTTCCTGGCCCCTGAGAGGATGCCAACAGCTTGGATCCCATCGAGCACACACTGAGTCCCCTGAGATTGTAACTCAAGTAAACTATTGTGCCCCTCAGCTGTGGGCGTCAGGTACAGGAAAGCCAGAGCATCCTTGCTATGATGTGCTCCGGGTTCTGGGGACCGGTGGCAACTGTCGTCATATTCTCACAGCAGACTAAAACAAAGTCCACATTCCATCTCCATCTGTTTCCCAGGACCTCCAGAGGCCAGGAACAAAGTGACAAGTTGTGACGGTCAATCTTGATTGGCAAACTGACTGGATAAAGAGACCCCTAGGAGTCGGCACAGCACACTTCTGGGGTCTGCAGAGGCCTCTCCAGAGACAATTGGCAGGGAGACCAACACACTGAGGGAGTAAGTGGGTGACCCTGGGTGAGAGGCTTGCAGGCCATGGCAGGAAAAGAGGAAGAAAGAGGAGTCGCCTCTGAGGAAAGCTTGACTCTCCTTTCGGAGCCACGCCTTCTGCTGCCACCACCGCCTGTGGGCTGGAATCTCGTTTCCTCAGCCTCTCAGTGATGATTCACACCAGTGACTCGCAGAAAGGCTCCAGACCCTCAGTGTAGACTGTAGCTGCATCCTTGTTTTCTCTTGTTCTGGTTCTTCCAAGAATGAAGGAGCTCTCCTACATGCTGATGGCACTGGGGACTATTATACCTCTGAGCCTGAAGGTCAGCTACTAGTCTCGCTTGCAGAATTACATATGTATTTTTCTATTGATTCTGTTTCTAGAATATATACATATATATATCAGACAAACACAAACGTAGATAGATACATAGATAGATAGATAGATAGATAGATAGATAGATAGATAGAGATAGATAGATAGATAGATAGAGATAGATAGATAGATAGATAGAGATAGATAGATAGATAGATAGATAGATAGATAGATAGATAGATAGATAGATAGACAGATAGGCAGGCAGGCAGGCAGGCAGGCAGGCAGGCAGGCAGACACAGACCAGATACAGAGACGTTTCTTTCTGGAAGCTAGAAAGACCAAGATCAAGGTGTTAGTAGATTTGGTTCACCCTGATCTCTTTCTGGCTTTGTGCTGGGTGGAGACAGTGTCTCTTCTTCTTCTTACAAGTGTTCTCCACCCAACGCCCACATCTTAGACTAATTATCTTCTGAAAGCCTCACATCAAAATACCATACTATTGAGGGTTAGGACAACAACATAATAAATCTTGAGAAGATACAAATATTCAACCCGTATGATGTTGCTCCTTCATCTACTGCCCATAAAATCACTGTTTCACATTGTTGCTGTAAGTATAGAAGCATTTTTGCTGTTACTAAAGCATTAACATTCTCTAGTCATTAGAAATGTTCGCTAGCTATCTATATCGACTTATACATATATACACATACATCAGCACTGAAAATGAAAAGCAAGCACAAATCCACAAAAGCATGTGTTTTAAAGGTGGAAGAATGAGTTATCCACCTGGCCTATAAGAAGTGGATTGAAGCTGGGTTCTTGTGCTTGCTTAGGCAGGTCCTTAGACTGCTGAACTATCTCTGTGGCCCCAATCTCAGTTTTCTGAGAATCTCCACACTGATTTCTACGGTGGTTGGCTTCTTGAATAGAATATTCCTTGGGAAATTAAGAAAAATGGGTCTGCTAAGGAGGGAGGAGTGGGTAGGAAGTAGATTCAGACCCTGTCAGCCATTTCAGCTCTTGTGAGGTTTTCTTCCTCTGAGGAACCACTACGAAACCTGTGGCATACACTTTGAGAACCGCTGGTCTATTCTAGTGGCTTTATTTCAAATTAGACTTGAAGCTCACAGATATGAGAGATGTCCAAATCATCAGTCTGTCTGACGAATTTACTGGGTTATACTCACCCCTTGTAGCGTCTGGCAGAGCAGAAACACCAGCTGTCCGATGACTGAACCCTTGTGACGTCTTTGTTTCCACTCTATTCATCCCGGACACACTTGAAGTTGGAATGTGTTCTGCATGCAGGACACTGTGCCACGTTACAGGACAGGTGGAAGGGCCAGGGCACTCAGCGCTGCCTTCTGGGAGTGTAAGTGCCAGTGGGCACACTCACTACTGTAGCACCAAGGGTGAGAACTGGTGTGGCAAAGGTAGACGGAGGTTTTGAAAATGATTAGTCAAGAGTTTTCCAGAGAAAAATAATACTGTGTGTGTATGTGTGTGTGTGTGTGTGTGTGTGTGTGTGTGTGTGTATGGAGAGAGAGAGAGAGAGAGACATTAATGGAATTGGGCAGTTTGAGAGAAATTGATCTTGTGGCTGTGAATGGCATGTCTGAATTCTGCAAGGAGACCAGGAGCCGGAGAGCAGGGAAGAGCTTCCATTGCAGTTGGAGCCCGAGGGAACCTGGAGGGCCCTCTTCTTCCTCAGTGAGGTGATCTTTTCTCTGAGCTCTTTCACTGATTGAATGAGAAGCATGGAGGTGTTGCAGGGTAACTGCTTCCCTCGAAGTCTGCTCATCTGAATGCCAGTAGCATTATAGCATCAGAAACCTACCTCAGTGACCACATTTACCTGAGATTTTTGGCAAACAGCTGGTGGCCATGGCCTAACCAAGTTGACTCACGTAATTCACCATGGCAATGTGGAAAACCTGGCATTCAGGAGATAATGAGAAAATCGTGATCGGCAACACAATATCAAGATTGAGGGTTGGGAAAGGGGCACTACTGAGAAGCAGAGAGGGTCACGCCACTAGAGCTGAATGAACAACAAAACATCAATTTAGGCTGCAGATGGGCGGAGCCTACTGCACACACTGAGGCCACCTCTGCACAGAACAGCCTTGGAAGCCATCGTGCTCAGGCCGCAGCTGGATGCTAAGCGATTCTAGTGACGTCTACCTTCCCCTCCCCCATGCCTCTCACTGGTCAAGGTGCAGACGTTGCCTCCCAGTCTTACCTCAAGACGTCGCACTGATCTGTCACCAGTTCTTCCCTCGTGTGGAGAGCCACTGGCAAGTCTCTGTATGAAGAGCTAAGAGCACAGTCGGTTGTGTGATTATGGCTTATTAACAGTGGTATGTAGCTTTACCAGTTTTCCTGAGCTCCTATAACAATTTTCTTCCGAATGCATATACCTCCTAATTTTATCATGTGCAATCTTGAATGAAAAGCTTACTCACTTCTCATAGTGAAGGGATAAAAACAGATGTTGCATTTTTTACACAATGGCGTATTACTCAGCTATATATATTTAAAAAATAAACTCGAGGCTCTTATAGGTGAATGGATGCAACAGAGACCATAGTCATGAAGTAAATCACGCCCACGTGTGTAAACACCGTGTTGTCACTAGTGTAAGAACTTGAAAAAGTAAATGAAATCTGAAAGATGCAATCAGTGCTGTGGAAGGGAAAGAAACTACTGAAAGGGAAGCAACAACTGGGATGAAGAAAATGGCAAAAAAGAAAAAAAAAAGGCAGGGAAAAGGATGTATTTATGCACATATGTAAGATAGTATGGATAATTGCATGGCTGATTTCTGCTGGTCTATTGAAAGGAACATGTAGGGGGCAGCCAAATAGCTCAGCAGATGAAAGTGCCTGCAAGCAGGTGCAGGGGCCAGGGCTTTAATCCCCGGCCTGCAGTGCTGGCCCCGTCCCCAGGCCGTGCTGAGGCAGCAATTGAGACTGGGTGTGGTGGCACACACCTGTGATCCCAGCTCTTGGGAGGCTGTAAATGGGCGGATCACTAGGAGTCCGATCTAGTAGTGAGACCCTGAACACCCTGTAGACCCTTCCCCCCAAAAAAAAGAAAGGAAAAAAGAAACATGTAATACTTCAATTGTTTCTTCTTTTTAATTTCTTACAACTTCTCTTTTTACCAAATTTGCCTGCTTGTGTCTGGTACTCTAAATAACTAGTTTGAAGACAACATCATGCAATATAACAACCATTGTTGAATTTCTGTCATTTTGTTTAGTGAAATTCTGTATCATCTCTAATGATATTTTTGTTTTTTTAATTCTCTTTAAAAATAAAAAAAAAAAACCAAAGTGAAGCACTCAAATACTTAAAAGAAAAATGTGAAAAACCACCAAGGTAAATGATCCGTCAGTTTTCCTTCCATTCTAAAATATCTATGGTGGTTTTGCAACTGGCTAGCAACCTTAATTTTTTTCTGAGGAATTATTTTTGTCTGAAGTATTTTAATCCAGGCATGCGCAGACATGAAGCAGGCTGGGGTCTTATTAGCAAGAATAAACAGTGCCCGGGAAGCGCTTCAAGTTTGGTTGGTGCTGCAGTTCAAATATGAGTTGTGTCCTGTTGATTTTGAGGTGCGATTCTCAATGGAATGGCATTGAAAGAGGTGGAACTTTGAGAAGCATTTCGGTCACACGAAACTCAGACCACAAAGGGACCAATCCTGGCCTGATGGGGCTGAGCTCATACTCAAGGAAAAAGTGAGTTCTCGCTGTCAGAGGAATAGAGTAGGTGCTGAGAAAGCAGAATGATGAAGCATGGCTGTGTCCCATCTCACATCGTGTGCAAGTGTGCGCTGGCCTGATCCTATTAGGACGCAGTAGGATGAGCTCCACAGAAGAAGCGCCAAAGCTCCCCCATGCCGCTGGTCTTCCCAGTCTGCAGAACACAGAGACAACAAACCTTTCCTTTGTTAACTACTGAGTCCCGAGTGTTTGGTTATAACGACAGGGAATGCCAAAGACTGGGGTTAGAGGCAGAAAGCCCAAAGAGGATGCTGGATCCTCCACGGCACGCAGCTCAGAGGGGAAAGGTCATACCAGACTGGCTACTCTATAAGGTCGGCCCTTGAGGGCTGGAAGAGGGAGGTCTCCTGTTATGCTCCCAAGTGTAGGTGAAGGTGATTCTCAGTGATTCTCAGCAGGAACTCTGACTAGAAGATGAAAGTAGCAGGAAGGCATCGCAACACTAGAACCAGCCAACGCAGCTGGAATTATGGAAAGAGGAGTTAAGGCAAATCCTTTTTTTTTTTTTTTTGCATCTTAGAAAAGGGTCTATAGGATGTTCAGGATCGCACTACTAGATTGACTCCTAGTGATCTGCCCCTTTACAGCCTCCCGACAGCTGGGGTTATACCATGGGCCACCACGCCTAGTCTCAGTTGCCATCTCAGTGCACCCTAGGAAAACAAACTCCTGCCCCTGTGCCCGCTTACAGGTGCTTTAATCCGCTGAGCTATTTGGCCAGCCCTGGCAAAATCTTTTAGATAGGATATAGTCTGGAAATACCTCTTCTATCAGGATTTGGAGACAAGATCATTTTGAGATCCCAATAGCTAGTTTCAACTGGACTTCCTTCTTCAATAAGATAGGCTTATCGTTGGCTGAAATACGAGAGGAAGGGTCTGTGATTGCTGCTAAAAGAGGAAATCATGGAGAATATTTAAAAATGAGTCGGAGGTGATAGCATTCAGAACACGGGAGACATATTCCCTCCCCTACACTGAGTTCAGTCCGGTCATATATGAGAATTGACTCCAACAAGCCTGGATCTGGCCGAAGCCATTTTGCTGACCTAAGAGGTGGATCCAGGTGGCTCTGCCCCTGGTCAAGGTATGCAGTGTGCTCACTAATAGAGCTGTCCTGTAACTGTGGGTTGGAGGCAAGTTTCAGGGAGGTGCGCCCGTTTGTCAGCACGGCTCATCCGTAAGAGTGAGGACTGAACCTGCGCCTGGTCTTGGTGAGTTCCCGAGAGAGCTGCGCCGTCAGACCTCGAGACCTGGCTGTAAGTGTCCATGACCAGAAGGGAGCAAAATCCCCTCATGCATCCATCTGGGCCACACAGGCTCTGAGATGCTGTCTGTACACGATCTAGGTGAGAAAGCAGGAATAGAGCAATACTCACAGGGTGACAAAACACTGGCCCAGACTCTGCAGACCCTGGGCTCTCAGACAGCTTACAGCAAGGATGGAGCTCTTTGTTTTAGTACTATTGTTATGCTCTATTGTTTTGCCTGAATAAAGAGTGGATTCCTAAACACTGTCATGTGAGGTCCTACAAATCTGCCTCAAGCAGTAGAGTACCTCCAGTGTCACCACTGCCATGCTTGGGAACCAAATTTTAAACCCAATCAAGTCTCAAACAGAGAACAAAATGAGAATCATCCAAATCTTGCCACACAATGAAGACATCAAAGAAGTACCCATGCTTCATACGGAGCAAGGGTCTGAAACATGGCAGCAGCGTCACATCGCTTGTGTCATTCAACTCTAAGGTTCCATTAACGATCTTTCATCTATGTCTAGAAGGCAAAACATGGAAGTAGAAAGGGTAAGTGCTGTTATAACTGGAATGGGCTGTTCTGTAAGATTCTGGAACATTCGAGAAACTGGGTGAGAGTGTATGTGGGCATAGTATAATTGTCTTTGCTATGAAATCAGACACAATTCATCCCACATTTCTTTCCAGTGTGAATATCTGATAATTCTAAGATTTCAGACAATGTAGATAAGGAGAACCCCAAAGCAGTGACCTCAATATTCTTGAATTTGCTCCTTGTACCTTCATGGTGTCTTCCTTATTCCATTCACATGTCTGAGTTCATGGGTCTCGGGCAGACTAAACCCCTCCTCTCACCTCTTGGCTAAAGAGGTCATCCGACATTCAACTCAAGTCTTAAAATATGCACTCAAGTCAAAGCCTTGGACTGGTCAGATGGCTCAGTGGACTAAGGTACCTTCTCAGGCAGGTGCAGCCACTGGAGTTGCTCCCCAGACCCTGGGGCATGCTGAGACAGGATTGGGACTTGGCATGGTGACTCGCACCTGTAATCCTAGTGCTTGACAGGCTGAAAACAGGAGGAACACTATGAGTCCAGATTTAGGTAGTGAGACCCTGTAGACCCCATACTAAACACATTTAAAAAAAGAAAAAACTCAAAGCCTTATTTCCTTACATGTTTTCTTCTGCTTAATAAAAAAGAAAAGAAAGTGATCGAGGCTTAGCACCACTTCTGGACTGGCCACTGAGAGTGGAGTGATGCATTCAGAAAATTAATACGGTAGAAGAGTGGTGGGCACTGCAAGGAGATGCTTGCGGAGCTGCCCATCCACATGCCAAGGGCCCTGGGTGCCAGCCTGATTCCCTGAGGAGCAACACCGCAGCTCTGTGAAGTGGAAACACGCTATAGAGAGGCAGCATCCTGCGATGTACCCCAGGGCCTTTTGTGCAGAGGTGGAGGAGGCTGGTCCAACGTGGCCTGGGGCCCAGGGCTGTGGTTTATGTCTAGTTGTGTTGTTCACCCCCCACCCCTCCCCGACAAAGCCTCATGCAGTCATGGAGCAGACTTGTAGAGTTTATCATTAAGTCATGATCCACTGGGACTATGGGTCTTAGTACTGCTGGGATTACGGGTGTGACTGCTGTACCCAGCCTGGGGCGGATGGCCTGAATGTAGCGTGAGACAGAGACAGACTTCCTCTCTGTAGCCGGTGATGCTGCTACCTACTCCTCCCTTTCGCTCTCTTGCTCTTTGCTACAGCCATGAAAGGTTGACCTCTGCCCTGTGCCACTCTGCCTTGGAGCCAGCTGAGTATGGACTGAACCTCCAGTAACTGTGAGCTAAATAAACCATTCCTTCCTTCGTTTTGAGTGTCAGGTGTCTGTCCCAGCAACGAGAAAAGAGCAGGTGAGACACCCGTGAACTGGAGCTCTCCAGCACGGGGTGTAGGGAAACGACCAGAACACTGGGTCCTGGGAGCTGAGAGCATCCTGAGGACAGTTCCGTGGGAGCATCCAGGTGCCGGGACCTTCAGACAGGGTGGAATGCACGGAGAGGCCCGAACCTGGGAAGCAGAAGCAAGCCACACCGACGGAGCCTCACAGCATATGCCAGTGCGCTGCGGCAGCCAGCACCACATTCTGCCTCCCTCCTTAGTCAAGAAGAGTAGGGTTGTTCTCCTCAAAACCGATAGGAGTAACGCAGTCTGCCCAAAAGGGTTGGAGTCCACCCCAAGCAGCTCCTCGCCCCAAGCAGCAGGGCCGCAACTGTGCCAGAGTCAGGCTGTGGAGGAGGGGAGGGGCAGGGGCAGCCGCGGGCCCAGCTGTCCACCCCGCCTAACACTTCATAAATACACCCAGGGCGAAGCTTTCCTTCTTCTTAAGCCCCAGCCAGCGAGGTGTAGATGGCTTTCCCAGGTCCAGGATGCT
This sequence comes from Myocastor coypus, assembly GCA_004027025.1. Lineage (NCBI taxonomy): Eukaryota > Metazoa > Chordata > Mammalia > Rodentia > Myocastoridae > Myocastor > Myocastor coypus. Next base: position 79,129 of record PVJA010003037.1, on the reverse strand, counting down.
TATCTCAAGCTGGGAGTGTAATTTCACGGTAATAATTCGCTTCAAGTGTTCCCGATTGCTTCCTATTCCTCCCGGTTAACGACTTTCGCACCTTTCCCCACCTCTTTTATCTGCGAAGCCGCAGCCTGGGCCATGTCCCCAAAGGGGCTGCTGAGACTGCGCCCGCCCACCGGGCATCTCATTAGGCAGCTGAATTAGAGCTCCCTAAAGCCTTAAGGAGTCCCTTTCACAGAGGGTGCTCCTGCTTGGGAGAAAGGCTCTGCAGTTTCTGCCAGGGCTGCCCTGGTCCTGGGCTCTGCAGTTCGCAGTTCACAGATTGCTGACAGCTGGGGGCCAGGACCTTGCTGGGCTTAGATCGCGGCCTCTGAGGCACCTCGCGAGGACTGGGCTGGCGGCGAGGTGCGCCTGACTGCGAAGAGCTGGGTACGCACCTCCGCAGGCGGGAAGTGGAGGAAGGAGTGGCGTGGAGAGTGGCCTAGCCCCAGGAGTGAGGGTCGCAGAGGGGCGGAGAGGGCTCAGAGGCCTCGGGCTCAGCGATGTTGACGTCATTCCTGTTCGCAGATTTTGGAGAAGTGTTTTCTTCCCCCACTGGCAACGATTTCCAATTTGAAGACTGAATCTGCTTTTTCCATATTTTAGGGAGAGAAAAGAAATAAGGAACAAGGAGGAATGGAATCCCAGAAAACACGGGAAGCAAGGAGCTCACACAGGCAAGCAGCCTGGCTGTCGCCGCCCCTGGGCCTATCCCCTCGGCGTCCACCCATCTGCTCTTCCCCTCGGCGTTCTCCTTATCTATCTCCCTTCGGTCCCACTCACAGGCAAGCCCTCTCACTCGTCTTCCTGGGGGCTACAGCCTCCTTCCTCCCAGAGCCGGGGCAGGCCTGGGCTCAGAAGACAGAAAGCTGCCTCTACGGCCCTGGCTGGCTTTCCAGCCCAGATGAGCTGCGCTGCGCTCTAAGCCTGCACACGCCTGCGCCTCGCCGCGCCTGTCTGTGCCTTCAGTTACCCAGAGGCTCATCCCTCAGTGACACACCCAGCCAAGGATGAGACACCTGACACCAGACCAGGAAGCGTGTGTGCAGGAGACAGCGGGCTTGATCTGCCCAGCTTTTCTCAGTCAGTTGCGCTCTAATTAAAAACAAGGACAAGTCCCGATTCCTAAAACAGTGTGCTCGCCGCCCAAGCCACTCATCCTGAAACGCAGCCGGCGCTGCCAGCCTGAGATTCCTTGCTCTTGGTGCACTTTCTGGAACGCCTTGGCTGCGTGTTCCTGTCCACACTCTGTTAGGAAAGAAGCATCTTCTGCAGCCGCAGGCGAGGAGGAGCTTGCTGCATGGTCACAAGCACCCTCGCCAGGGGACATACTCTGCATTCACTCTTCCGGCACAAGGCACCTGCTGAGAGCTTCACACTGCTGTGGGCGCCGAGTTTCCTTGGTAACACCCACCTCCATCCGCTTCCATCTGAGAGGCGGCGGGGAGGAGGACAGTACAGGTGGGAAGTGAATGGCGAGGGTGTTAGGAGGCTGCTGAGAAACTCAGGGGACAGGGTGTGGAGGCGGTGGCCAAGGAGGGCAGCCAGGGAACTTACCTAGGAAGATGCATGAAGCCAAGAGCCAGAGAAGGCGAGGGGCCTACCCACACGGGTGTCAGGAGACAGCACTGCAGAAGAGCTGAGGCCAATACCTCCGCCAAGAGCAAGCCCTCTGTGGTCCAGGGGCGGCAAGAAAGCCCCAGGGCAGGGGAAGGAAGGATGTCAGAAGTGCGAGGGGCCTTCCGAGCCAGGGTTCGTGCAGAGCAAAACGCAGCCAATCTTTGAAGGTAGTCAGTAAGAGAAATAGTTTCAGCATCAGTTAGAAAGGGTCACTCGGGCTACCCGGGTGAGAAAATAGTGTGTGTGTGTGTGTGCGTGTGTGTGTGTGTGTGTGTGTGCGCGCACGTGTGTGTGCATCAGGAATAAGCAAGACACAGGGAGGGGAGGAGCTGGCGACTCTGCACACGTGGTAGTAGTGGAGGTGGCGCAAAGGAACCTGATTCTGGGTGGGGCTGTTCTGACAGGTGGCAGGAGGGCTGTGAGGTGAGAAAGATACCCTGCAGGATGACGTGAACACTGTGTGTCTCAGCAGTGTGAGGACGGAATCTCCATCCCCTGAGGCAGCCAGACAGCAGGTGGAGAGGCTGGGGACTGGCACTGTGAGCTGACCGTAATGCCACCGAGCTGAGCAGGCCATTGTCCCACATGACTGTGCTGTGCTGTGCCATCTCAGCATGTTACACACTGTAACTATGGCAGTATACTCTGTGTGTGTGTGCACAGCTAGAAAAGCTCAGGAGTTACAGGAAGATGAAACCTGCCCTTGAAAAGCAGCCTCGGACCTGCAGACGCTGGGGCAGGGCCCTAATCTTATCGGTGTGTCCACCACCCCTGGAGGAAGCTGCTGGATGTTAGACAAACTCCTTGTCCGAGGAAACTGACAAGCTTGTTCTGATGAATGAGATTTCTTCAACCTTCTGCTCCACTGCCAGTCTCACAGGATTTCCTGCACACAGAGCACAGTGGAGATAATGACCCTGGCCTGTGGGTCAGGGTGGTGGTGCTCCCAGAGGCTTCCGGGTGCAGAGCACAGAGAGATAGGGACCGCCACTACCAGACGGTCCTCCCTGCCAAATGCCTGCCGTCACGGGAGTGGAAAGGCTTTAGGGTTGAATAAAACACAGAGTTTATCATGCTTGTTTGGTGTGTGTGTGTGTGTGTGTGTGTGTGTGTGTGTGTGTGTGTTCCCACATACGAAACATCTGCAAGCTCAAGCAAGAAGCTGGAAGGCCTGGGTGACAACGCAGTGACATAAATCTAGCTGTTCCAGCCCATCCGTACAATCTGCTGATCATAAGCATACCTGGAAATTAGGTCCAGGCTGCACCCCACAGGGAGCAAGCTCAGAAATCCCAGTGGTCCCTGCTGTGCATTCTTTCCTTAACAGAAGATCCGTGGAGTTAATTTTTCTATTTGCTTTGGAAAGGTAGCTTCAATAAAATAATCCATTCTTATTGAATAAAGTAAAAAAGGAACACTATCACTTCAGAAGTTAAATTGAATGTCAAGGCTGCATTAGATAGAGCAATCTCCGGGAGCCTGGCTGTGAGAGCGGACGCAGCCATCGCAAGGCCCAGAGAGCAGCACTTCAACCAGCCGGAGGGTCTGTGGTGGGGGGCAGCTGGTGGTCAGCTTGTGCCACCCAGATGAAGCAAACAGCATGATGCTGGGTCGGGGAGGCCTGCCCGAGGATGGTTGGCAGCGGCCTAGGATGCAGAAGTGTGGGGAAGGAAGAGAAGCTGGCAGGGCTGGGTCTCTCGCATGCTGTTGGCACTCTTGGAGGAGGCAGCCATGACGGTTTTGTAGATATGAACTCAGCTCCGAGACCTCACTGTCTGGTGCTTACTTTGAGCACTGCTTCCTGGCTCCAGTGAGGGTCCCTCAGCCTGCTGGCACAGATCATTCATCCCACTGGGACAGACTTTCTAGCTTCTACCACTGACCTTGGGGCCTTTCCAGAGCAGATCCATGAAACAGACCTGGAGGAGACACTATACATTGATATATAGTATATAGTATATAGTATATAGTATATAGTATATAGTATATAGTATATAGTATGTAGTATGTAGTATGTAGTATATAGCATATAGCATATAGCATATAGCATATAGCATACAGCATATAGCATATAGCATATAGCATACAGCATATAGCATATAGTATATAGTATATAGTATATAGTATATAGCATATAGTATATAGTATATAGTATGTAGTATGTAGTATATACTGGAGGAGACACTATACATTGATATATAGTATATAGTATATAGTATATAGTATATAGTATATAGTATATAGTATATAGTATATAGTATATAGTATATAGTATATAGTATGTAGTATGTAGTATGTAGTATGTAGTATATAGCATATAGCATATAGCATATAGCATACAGCATATAGCATATAGTATATAGTATATAGTATATAGTATATAGTATATAGCATATAGTATATAGTATATAGTATATAGCATATAGTATATAGTGTATAGTATGTATTCACATATTTTTTCTCACTTAGCCACCAAAATTAATCTGTTCAGTTTTTATAATGATGGGGAAACTGCGGTTGACTGACTTCCACAGGACTTCCTAAGTAACAGTGAGCAAGCTGGAACTTCACCGACTTTCTGGTTGTAAAACCTACACTCGCGTTCTCTGGGTAATGCAGCCTCCAACTATGCCAGAACTAGTTACCACCTGAGTCACGTGGGGAGACCAAAGCATACGTGATAAGCTGAGGCCCACAGGGGGAAGAGAAGCTCAGTTACTCTGTTGCAGCAGAGGCAGAAAAGTGGCCAACTGAGGACTGCAGGCGAGAAGAGAGAGGCTCCTCTAGCCCTCCCACTGCACCACTAGCTCTGGGCGTGGCAGGGAGCTCGTGGGGCTGGGGCAGCTCTCGAAGAAGCCAGACCGATGTTCCTGTCATGGTAGGGATTAAACACTGTGACTCCTGATTTTCTCTTTAACAATCCAGAACATCTCATCTGGCCTCAGACTACAATTTAGTAGGCCAGGGCACTGCCGTGCATTGCTGTAGTAACCACCAGAATGTACTGAGACATCAGAGCGCCTTGGATTTCTTTTTTACCCTCAGCAAATGTGGAACCTTCCTACCCTTTCTGCATGTCTTATCCAATTCCTTGTTCAGGACACCAAGAGCTTAGAAAGACTCTCCATGGGACCCAAATATCAGGAACCACATGGCAGCAAAGTGACCTCACAGACTTTGGCCAACCATGAGCAGTGACCAAGCCAGAAAGTTTTCTGTTTAGTCCAGTGGACAGTGGCCAGGCTTTCTCCGTGTCCTCTCCCCTCTCCAACCTCTGGGAATAAAGTCCCAGTGTCCCCTTGAAGGGCATGGGTGCTGATCTCACTGCCTCTGCTGGGCCCCACCTCTTAAACCAAGTCCCACCTTCCCTCGGTAGCGCCCCTCCTGGCTACCCACCATGTCTCCTGCACATGAGCATTTGGGTAACGCTACTCCAAACTACGGCAGCTTGCGCTTGCTATATTTGAGAACCTGGGTGAGGAGCACTTTGGGAGCAGCCAGGACACACTGGTGAGGATGATAGCATTTCTGGAAACAGTCCCTACCCTTTTATAGACTGTCTGGGAATCCAGGACCTCAGCCCTGGCCGTTCCCAAGGGAGCCCTGCAGATCTCTGTGTAAATAAACAGAGCAAACCCGCTGCAGAAACACCGCCAGCTTACCAGGCATAAAAACGGAGCCCCTTGTTTGTTTATCCAACAGCCTAGGCATGGAAACCAGAGGGCAGAGACTGTAGGACAGGAAGCTGGGTGTGGGGTCAGGTGTCAGTGAGTAGGCACTAAGAGAGAGAGAGAGAGAGCAGCATTCTGCAAGGCTGACCCACCCACCAGGCCAGGGGGGGCAGCACATAGCATGCGATGTCGCTTGTGAGAGTGTGAGTTCTAAGGACCTGTTACCAGCTGTCAAACGTGATTGAGCATTAAAATACAGTGCCTGGCACAGCCCATACATACCCGCATGCTGCTGTTCGGGCCTGCCTGCCTGTAAACTTCACTGTAGAACTGCACAGGAACTTATTGATCTGTGCAAGTGAACAACAAAAAAATACATATTGAAAGGATTTATTTTCCCAGTTGCCCATTCTGGGATATCCAGGAAATACTTTCTATTTCCTTCACATGAAACTCTTCATTCAACTGTTGGTTCAGCCGAACTAGAATTTATAAAGCAGAGATGCTTGAGTATTCATTTCACTGTCAGATAACTCCGGTGAATTGGATAGGATGAGTTGTGTCTTACACAGCTTCTCTTCATTTTTAGTCCTGTGTGTTGCAAAGGAACTTAATCCACCTCCTTCTGATTTCCTCACTCACAATGTGTCTAAGTGATGCGTTGCAATGGATATTTGCTGTCCAAGATCGCTGGCAGGTTTAAAAGTCTATGAAGTTTACCATCGCCGCTGCCGCGATCACGGCGTGGCCCTTCATCCCCTCTGCAGCACTGCTCATAACTAAGGAGTTATAAATTATAGGCCTGACACAGTTTGGAATGACCAGAAATGTACACAGCAGCAAACACGAAGCTCTCAGCTCAGTGTGGACGTGACTTTAGAACTGGCATTGCAAGGCCCTCCTGCTGCGTCGCTGGGGACCGTGCACACTGAGTGAGGCCTGGCTGGGCTGCTTGGGAGCAGAGACCACACACAAGATGCCTTCCCCTGCCGTGGGGCTGTCCCCACAGTGAATGTACCTTGGCACCAGAAGCTGGGCTCCAAAACCTGTTTCATCCGATGCTCTGCACGGCTGGTGTGACCTCTCTCACCCCTCCATACAAACAGAATAACGGGCCTTTGGGCAAGGCTTTAACATCCTGAGTGTCTCCTGATCACTTCTACCAAAGCTCTTAGCTCCCTCTGCATCGCAGTGCCAGGCAGAGGCCCGGCTGGACCACCCAGCCCATTTCCATTCCACCCACCAGAATCTTTCTGCCACCTTCTCAGATCCTGGCAGGTTTTCACAGCATGATTTCAAAAATACTTAGATATCTATCCCGATGAGAAAAGAAAAAAATCAGCTTACTCTTCCACCAAGTTACAGAATTTTAACAAAACAATGTTACTGATCCCAGCATCTGAAAAATTACATTGCTTGCTTTATATCTGGATTTATTCTTCCTTTTACATCTTTGGCGGCATGAGCTAAGCCTCCGGGGGCATCCCCTTCATTGGCCACTCAGTGAATACTTATTGACCATCTCTAGGGGCCCAAGTCCTGCTCAGCCAGAGGCGTGGAGGCAGCAGGTCAGCGCTGTGCCCGCCAGCTTGGCCTTCCAAGCCGACAGCCCTGAGTCCCCCACCCTGTGTGTGCTTGGCCCTCCTGGGGACCAACGCAGACCCAGGAAAAGGTGACTGGCTCATTCACCCCAAGGAAAACCATCTGCTGAGCTTCAAATCATTCTTCACTTCCAGTGCTAGAGACCAAACGTGCGAACGTCCGCATCAACTCCCAGAGCCACACACCGCAGTGTGCCATTATATTTCCACCCTTAGCACCCAGCACGTGCAAGATTTTGCTGCACTTAAGTTGCGGGTTAGGCTTCTATGTCTTACCATGTGGATGGAATTCTGAGAGGTCAGAAGGTTGGAATCCATCCCACAGCCCTGGTCCCAATAAGCAACAATACTTTCGCTACACAGTCTTGCCCATTGTGAGCCAACTGTTGAGGGCGATTCTGTTGCCCTTAGCAGCTCCACTTACTCTCCTACCCTCAGCGAAAAGGTTCTGGGCTGCGGGGTCACACTCCAGTGAGATCATCTGAATGTTTAGGACCTCAAGTAAAATTAATATTTGGAAAAGAGTGAGCCGGTCCCCAAGTCCCCAAGTGGACAGGCTGAGAGCCTATCTTGCAGGGGCACAGGCTTCCTGGGGTGCAGAGGGGAGGCACTGCTGGCCTTGTTCCTTCCCCTGTGGAATTTAAGTGCATGCAGTGGTCACCAGGCAAGATGGAAACAAGGACATTTAGGTTTAAGTGGAGCTGCCAGACTTCGCTAACACAGCTAGGAAGTCCTTTCCCTGGGAGCCCGGGGCAGGCTCCAAGTTGTACGCTCTGACCAAATAGTCCCTGTGTGTGGCCCTTAATCTGCCTTCCCACAGGAGCCCCACCCCCACCCCTGGCCCCTGTGGGGGGGCAGCCCTCCCCTCCCTTCCTTGAGCCCCTGGTGAATGACAGCTGCAGCAAGGGACCGACTAGAACACAGCCCGGTGGCTGAGTGGAAGGGCTGGCCGAATCCGGCCTCCCGGGGAGAATGGCCGGAAGGCTTCGATTTTTCTGCCTCACTCTATCTGCGGAGAGGCGGTGTGGCGCCTGGAGTCTGCTCGACCTAACTCATTTCCCTGGACTTCCGCGTTGCCGCGACAGCGTCTGCCAACGCCCAGCTTCTCCCTCCTGAGACTCACTACACTTCCTGATATCGGATACCCTCGCCTACTCCTGGTGACCTTAAACACTAATAAAGGAGTCATAACATGACCTGGACAAGCCCGAGAGCCGACCAGAACACAAGTGATTGCTGGGAGTGCTGCTGGCTATCTCCTCCTCGCGCTGACCCTTTTGGCAGTGTTCTTGCTCCAGTGATTGTGTGGGTACGAGGTTAAGAATGCGTTGCGGGCATCGCCGTGGCTGGGCTAAAGGTCACCCTTGAGGTGTGGCGGAGGAAACTGAGTGCTAATGGACTGGAACTGCGCAGGCAGTGTGAGCTCTACCCTCTCCTGGCTTGTGGGAAACGGTCCTCAAGTAGGACTGAGCTCGCTGAGTGTGAGCACGGCCCACCGGGAGCAGCTTCTTCATTTAAGCGGTTCCCCACCTGATCTTCTCTGTGTGACCTCCCCCAAATATTATAAGCCACATGACTCCCGTTTCAATTGCAAGATTATGGGTTCAGAGTCCTCTCTCTTGCTTAGCGTCTTTATGTTTCTCCTGCAGTCAGATACCTGTGGGTCTCCGGCATCACGCCGAGTCAGCGTTGCAGAGACGGTTGGACTCACCCCTTGTGCTCGCTGGTTGTCACGTGTCAGCATCTGGAAGATGAAATTCCTCTTTTTTGAGAAAGGCTTCTTACGTTTCCACTCCTCCTCTCCCTGCCCGCAGGCAGTCCATTGCAACAAACTACACAAGGTGGCAGATTGCCCAAGTGGTAGCAGGCCTTTTCCTATTTGGAAAGTGTCCAACAGGCAGCCGGCATGCAGGGAGCGCCTGTGTAATACCCTGTGGAAGACTCAGCTGCCACTCTCAGGCGACCAGAGTGACCATGAGCTCCCGTGAACTGGCCAGGCTCCCCTGCCCCTGCTCGGGGGTCTGCTGAAAGTCTGGACAGCAGTGCTCGGCAGGTGAGGGCGGGGCTGCAGGCATCCCCGGCTGCTGGCCTTTGCCTGTGCGATCCTAGCACCAATGGAACCCTTCCTGGTCCTCCTCATGAATGCTTATGTACTCTATGCTTTTTATTGCTGTCATTGTCCCTTTCCACTTTGAAACATACAGTTAATTAGGTAATTTTAAAAATGATATTCTAAAAATCCATCAACATCTGGTACACTTCTCTTTAATACTTCCATTTCCACATAGAAGAATCCTATTGTGTCTTTCAATCTGCTTATTAGGCTCAGATTTCACCAATATTTTTGAGATTCATTATGATCTGGGCATACTGTTGGATCATTTTCATATAATAGTAATGTTTAACATTTACAATAAAATTACAACCAGGAATTGCTGGAATACGTTATGCACATTTTCTGACTTCAGTCACAGAACTGCCCCATAAAGAGATTTGTCTCATTTACCAAAAATAACCTTCTGGGTTTCTGCTGGCTGTATAGATGCTTGTGCTAAGATTCAGAGAACTCGAAGTCCTTGACCCAATGCCAAGAGCCAAGAGCCAAGAATAACACCTGACCCTTACCTGGAAGTAGCACTCTCCTTCCATTTAGCCATATTGTGTGAATCTGGAATGCCCATTGCTTACCTCATCTAACTAATTCTTAGGCCAGGATTGCTTTAGTATCTCATACATGCTACATTTTTAAAGTAAATTTTTGAATTACTCTTATACTACTATCCGTTGATACTGACACAGAGGAACTAACTTGAGATAATATTTGAGTAAAAGATAGACGGCAAAACTGATCATTAAAGATGTAATATGGCATAAACGTTTCCATTTGCATTATCCAGGAAGTTAGAATTTTGCATTCTTCCCAAACAGTTAATTTGGGAATTAATTGATTGATACCTCTAGAAAATACATTAGTTTTTGGTTTTGATTAATCATAATCAGATGAGGCGATGTTATGAGATATTCAGTGATAACTCCCAAAAGGAAATTTTCCATAAAACAATCTGGAACAGGAGACCGACTAATGTAAATACTGGCATGTTCAGGGAGCTAATCCTTCACTCTCCTCTGAAGCAAGGCCCATGTTCCTAACCTTTCCTTCCAAAGCAGTTTCCATCCTTTTTATCCTCGTAGGAGAATCCCCAAACTCTCCATGTCCCTCAACTTATGAATCCAAGCTACTTGTTTCAAGTTGCAAAGTTCAGAAATGGGCATGAATGCACCATCAGTAAGCAGGACACTGAGACTGGTAAACTCTTACATTATTATTATTATTATTATTATTATTATTATTATTATTATTATTATAGCCTGATTAAGGCCCCTCAGGAGGCTGGTGCTGGAGCGCATCTGGGTGGTCCTGGGAGGGTCTTGGGGGCATGGCTGACTGGCACTGCATCTGACCCTTCATCACTTCCTCTCTGGTGCCACTCTGCTCTTCTCAGCTGCAGTGAATTAAGCAACTTTGCCCTACCATGTCCTTCCACAAGATGCTTCTGCTCTGGAAACAGACAACAACGGACTGAATCCCCATCAAACGTGGCCCGAATTAACCATCTCCTCAAGCTGTGGGTGTAAGTACAATCCCTAGCAGTGGGCAGACCAGAACAAAACTTGGCACTGGAGAAGTGGGCTCTTTTTTGTGACTTTATCTAACCCTGCAGTCTTAAACTGGATTGGAAGAGGAGTTTGGAGACACTTGTGGGTATTGGCTAGAGATGCCCTAGAATGCTGTAAGCAGGGCTTGACAGGTGATTCTAGTCTGAGCTCTATGCTCAGAGCCAGGATGCTCATAGGAATGCAGACAGGAAAGGCCTCGGATGCTTCTGGTTGGGAACAAAGGTTTCACAGAGCAGGGACGGTAGCTCAGTATGTATAAGCACCTGCCTGGCAAGTGCAAGGTCCTGAGTTCAGTCCCCATTACTGACAAAAAGTTTGTAAAGTGTGGTTTCCTTGGTAGTTGGACTAGAATCCTTGTGTGTTGCATGCTAGCAGAAATATATCTACATTTTTTCCATGTCATGAGACTGCAGAAGAGTGAGCTTAAAGGTTATTGACTAATGAATCTGGTGGAGGATTAGAGGGCAAACCAGTGTTCAGGCTGTGGTGAGGGTACTGCTTGGCTGTGCTAGTCAGATTTATTGTGAGAAGTGGAGGAATGTGGAGCAGAATAACCCCCAAAATTTTAAATTTTTGCCCATGTGTAAACTTGGGGCTAAAAGTGACATGGCTGCTCAAGAGCTGATCACCACGGAAGGAACTGAGTACTTTGTACAGAAAAAGAAGAAAGATGTCTAGAAGCATCTTAGGGATTAACAAGACCCCATGCATTTCAGGTTCAGTAATGCAAAAGTCTAAACATTTAAGAAGACAGCTCTTGGGATGCCTACTGAAGAAGGGGCCCCGAGAAACTAGTTCCCTGGGATTCATTTCACTGTGTTTAGCCAACCAAACATGCAGGGGCAGCTATAGCCTTGGCCAATGAAGCCCTCTGTACTGCTCCCACACACAGCACACTTTGGCGTCCTCTGAATCATTCTGATTATACCAACATGCAACATGCAATAGTTGTGGGGTTGGGAAAGCTTCCAATGAGATTGCAAGGAAAGTCCTGGAAGACCAGGAAAAAGCTCCTTGGAGGGCAGTGTCAGGTAAAGCCAAGGTACCCTGGAGACCTCAGGACGTCGCAGAAAGCAAGCACGTGGAGCAGCTGCGCACAATTTTGGGCTGCCACTGGAGCTGGCCCAAGAGAGGTCACACGAGCTGCAGCCAGCAAGGCCACAGCGCAAAGCTGCCTGAGGTCAGTGTCACATGTCGAAGGTGCTAGGTGTGGAACTGATGCTTGCCCTGATGACTTTCAATTGCTTTGCTCCAGTTCTTTTTCTCTGCCTCCTTATTCCTCCTTTTTGAAATGGGGATGCTTAGCCTGCGCCATTACACTTTGGGATTAGAGAACTTGTGTTTTATTCCTACAGAAGTTCACAGCTAAAAGTTCGCTTGGACTGTCCAGAGACTTGGAATTTGAAAAAAGTGCTCCAACTGTTGAGACTTTGAGGAAGAGATTATTTCATTTTCTTTACTATGCATGATAGTTATACCCCATTAAGCTAACCTGTAAGCCTGTGTTTATTTGGAGATTAGACATAGCTGAGGGGGGTGTGTTTGGGTGTGACGTTGACGGGGTCGTGATATGGCATGGGCTGGATTGTGACACCTTGATTGGCTCAGGAGGCACCCAGGAGATGGTTGAATTGCACTTCGGGGTGCGTCATGGCAGTGTGGCTTGGGGTGCTCTGTGGGGGCCCCTCCCACTCCTCACTGCTTCCGGCTCTGCTCCCAGCCATTGTGAACCGAGCAGCTCTGCCCCGCCCACACTCCACCCACTGCTGCTCTGGAGCAGTGGCCTGCCCCAGTGGCCTCAGCACAAGCCTCTCCTGCTTTAAGCTGTGCCCACCAGCAGGAAAGCCAACTGCTGGGCGCACTGCACTTGTGACACAGCACCACAATCTCCTCCGTCTCTTTACCAACAAAGTCATCTCCAGTTTTGTTTATTAGGTTCTTTACTGTCATTTTGCTTCACTTCCAGATTGCAATTTATAAATCCATGGTTCTATTTGTTCTGGAATCATGTTGCCTTTCCCACTCTGTCAAAAGGGGAATAAAATATTTCCCCAAGGTGACCTATTACCCCTCCTTGTGCTCAGAACACACTGCGTAAATTTTCACATTGCAACAACATCTGCAAGGGGCCACACCATTCATTTTTAAATTAACAACTCATACTATAAGTTTGATAACATCTGAAGATGAGCAAACTTAGTTGATGAAGCCAAGTGCTTCAGTGACACAGTCAGCCCTGCTTCTGCTGATGTCTGTCTGCACCAAGGAAGGCAGAGGGTCCAGAACACACAGCTGGGCATGTGTGTGCTCCCATGAGGAGCCCCGCGGGCCTTGGCTTCCTGCAGGCTGCTCTCTCCTGCAGGATCAGCCAGGTGGCTCCTCGAGCCCCCACAGCCTCCTCCTCCCAAGAGGCTGATTCAGACAGGGTCAGCCTTGCTTATCTCTTTTCAAAAGGAGCAAAATGAAAGGTAGGTAAAAGGAAGTGGGAGGTGGGTCTTTCTCAGATGGGAAAGAGGTCAAGAGTTATAGGGAAGGAGGGAGAGAAGGGCAGGGGACGAACAAAGGAGTGAAGGTGTGCTCAGGCCAGGACCCCACAGACTCAGAGTAAGATAAGTAAATAAACAAAAGGTGCAGGCCAGAGAAACCCTGCAGTCTCTTGCAGAAGTGGCATGGAACCGCTTCCTGAAGGTTTCTCCCAACTATTTGTTGCCCAGGTGTGTTTCCTCACTAGCTTTCCACAAGATATCACTGAAATACCAAAACAAATGTTTATTCCTCACTGCATGCCCTGGCAGGTAATAAGCTAGTAATTACAGTGAAGAGGGGCTCTAAAACCACAGCAGTGATTTCAATCTAGGCTGTAGATTTTTTAAAAGAGAGATAAAAACAATCAAAATGATACAGAACTTCAAATTAAGATAATAGGAACTTTAAAATGGTTACTATGGGTAGGCCAGATAGCTCAGCACACTAAAGTGTCTGCTTAGGTGGAGAGCAGGGACTGAGATTTGATCCCTGGCACTACATTCTATGCTGGTCCTGCCCCCTGGGGTGCACTGAGACGGTGATTGAGACCGATTGTGGCGGCGCATGCCTATAATCCTGAAAACAGAAGGATCACTACAAGTCCAATACATGAAAAACAATGGTTATTATATTGCATAGTAAATAAGATCCAAAAGGTACAATCGATGTAATGGAAAGAAAAGGAAGAGAAACTTCTCAAAAGGAAAGAATAAGAGGCATGGAGGAAAGAGAAAAGAAGAGGGAAAAAGAAAACATAGGCATCTATAGACAATACAGCTAAGATAGTTGTACTACTAATTTCTGTTCAGTGACAGGAACATTCAGTGCTTACACTGTGTGATCAGCTTTGCATGCCTGTATCTAGTAATCTGTACTATAGATTATTTTAAGGAGAGATATCTCATAAATTTTTAACCATTCACAAATAATAAAATTAAAACTTCTTAAATTTTTAAATGTATTACTGAGGCAAAAAAAGTGAACTTTGGCATTTTCAAGTTTTAGAAGGGGCTTGTGTGAGTGCGTGTATGTGTGTGTTATGTGTGTGCGCACACACACGTGCACACACACGGTTTGGAAATTGAACATAAGGCCTCTCATATGCTAGACAAGTGCTCCGCCAGCATGCTACACAGTAGCCGGTGCTTTTTCCTGCTGTCCTAGGGGCAGACAACAGCTAATAGGCTGGGTCCAGCTCAAGGCTCTGAGCCTGCGGCTGCACCCCCTGAGTAGCGTGGCTTCTATGCCTCTCACAGTACTCATTTCAGGGTCAGTGCTCCTGACTACAGCTACCGCAACTGTTTCAAACTGGGCCACTTCGTGAGAAAGGTGAAGTGTCTTCTGGGTAGCAAGGGCAATGCACCTACTTTGTGTTTCGCCCAGAGTTCCTAGCCACGGCAAAAAGAATGCCATGTCTGGTTTTGTTTTGTTTTTAGACATCTGCCCATTATTGTTTTGCTAATGCACTGGGAGCCTGCAGAGTTCAGCAGAGACTTCCATCGTCTATGGTGGAGGACAGGTCTGCAGAGACTGGGTAGGTGAGCATGGGGGCTGTTGCGATGGCCGAGTCACCCCTCCTCTGATCACGCTGCACTGGGCCCTACACTGGGACGCCTCGAGGTCTTAGTCATGAACATCCAGCTTCTTATGAAGAGATTTCCCTACAGTTGAGAAATGAATGAACATTTGCATTTTAAAGATTCTAAAAGTCGTCTGTAGCAAAGAAACGTGCTTGGACTCTAGTTCCACAAGTTATGACCACAGAACTCTATTCGTGTTCTATGGCTCTATTCCAGAGGAAAAAAAATTGGAGAAATTCTGCACTGTAGGTCTCCTACAGGTTTCACTAGACTTTAAACTGATGTCTGGTAGGGTCTTTCCTTAAAAACCACATTTACAGGGCCTTCTGCAGTGGTGGCTAGAGAAATGTGCTATCACTGACAAGTAGAACACTTGATACACTGTGCAGACTCAAACATGTTCGAATGCTGTAGAAAATGCTACAATATATAAATGAGCATGCGTGAAGGGCAGTGCCAGTGCTGATGGACTGCTAAGCTTTAAGATCAGACCACACTGCTTGACATTCGTAGTCAGCTTTTCAATACACATCTGTATTCCTTTTAAATATAAGGCACCTGTTAATATTCGCCAGAAATATTGGATTAATTTGAGTAGAATAAGGATTAGTGTATACATTCCTGCCTGATTTTTAAAGATCAATCATTTTTCTATAAAAGGAAAATCATTTTTTAATAATACACATATATCTTGATATATTTTATTTTGGTCAGAATCCTAAAACCAATAAGTAGTCAAATTTCACCCTCCAAAAAAAACCTTTCAGGTGAACTCAACCAAAATAATACACCAAACCTTGGTAAAGAGCCTGTCTTCTTAAGACCTGCGGGCCAACTTTTCAAGACCAAAAGCATTTATATAAGCTCACAAAATTTTGGATCTTTTCCCAGACTAAATCTCCAGCACTTCTGAGGTCGGCCTATCACTAATATTTACAATATCTGTGGCAATCGTGGCACAGCCTCTGACCCACGTGACAGATGGGCTTCCTGCAGTGGCACAAGGCTGGAAACCTCTGCTGTGTGTGCTGGCGGCTGGGCGGCACTGCTATCTTGCAGAAGGAAGGAAACGATTGCTAGGTCCCATGTATCTGTTGTATCTTGACAGTCTCATTAGTTGAGAAATGTCCTCAGGGACCCACTTGGTCAAGATAGCCGTGCAGCACACCAGAGGTGCTCTCCTTGCCACGAGGCATGGGACGTGCGCTGTGGCACTGTTCCTTCCTATGGGACTGCACTTCTTTATAGAAAGCGTTTGCAAACGGGCTCCTTGGCTTGCTGATCATCTCCCCTTTATAGTAATACCGAGCATAACACCTTATACTTGTTGGGTAGTGGTTTTAAGACTTCTCAGCAAAGCCATACTGTTCCCAAACTGGTGTGTGCAAAATAAACTGAACTTTCTAGTAACATATCCCAATCATCTATGTATCCACTGCGATTCATTTATTCTATTTTATGCTCAAGTTTGGTCCTTTCTAATGCTTCTGATTGCAGGGAGCGAGGATTATTGTAATTGTATCACTATGGGCAAAACAGGACTGCCTCATAGATGCTTCTCTCCCTTGAATTGGGGTTCTTCCCCAAAGTACTGTGCCTGGCCCCTGCCTCTTTTGAAGTGAGAAGGATCTGACCCAGGACCTTCTCCTGCTGGCTCAGCACAGGCAGATTTCCCACCACCGCTGAGGTCCGTCTCCAGCCAACCTGGCCCCTTTCAGGGACAATTTCCCTGTCTGACTGAGGACGCATGCCTGTAATGGATGAGCTTCCCCAGTCTTCAAGGTTATTGTGTGAGATCAGGCCTGACCCACTCTTCAGGCACAGCAAAGATGCATGAGATGCGGATCCTGCCGTTACAGTGCTTGAGTCTAATTGTAGCATCAGGAGAAGCACATTGGACCTGTGCTTCCGCGTGCTACTCCCCAGTAGCTGCATCTGAAGCGCAGCCACAGACAGGGTTCTGATGCTCAAGGCAGGGAGACAGAAGGAGGTGCAGGGAGGAAGAAGGCTGATGCTGTGTGTGTCCACTCACCCGAGAGGGAATGTGGGCTGCCGGCAAGCGCACTGTCTGGAGTCAACATGCCATGCTTTTTAAAGCCAGAACCAGCTCCACACCAACTCAGTGGGCTTCCTCCTGCATCAACCTCATCAGGCTCCACGGCTGGGACACTTCCACTCGGCTACCCTGTCCTTGCCTGGCTCTTCACAGGAATCTGGTTCTTCACTTCCTAGGCTTCTGGAGCAAGATGACAAGGGGACAACTTAAAAGAACAAAGGGACAAGCAGACCCTCAACCATAACCTCCCTTGGAGTTCTCTTCCTCCAGGTGGCCCCCTGCATAGCCAGGTGACTGTGAAACGTGGCCTTAAGTGATTTCCAAGGCAGCTCTCAGCAGGGAAACCTTTAAGAAGGTGAACAGGGGCTGCCCTGTTGGAATACGTCCTGTACCACAAGGTTTCCCGGGAAAGAGAATGATTACAAGGGGCTGCCTCACTGCCATGGTGATAGAAACCTGACCCAAGTGTTTTCAGGTAGCTGCCAGCCTTGGGCTTGGCTGCCTTCCAGAGGCTCCAGAGCACACGGGCCGGTGTAAAGGCGGTGTTGCACAGCAAGTTACAGCAACACAGCTGTTTGCACTAGAACTTAACCCAGGTGTGCCAGACAGCTGCGCCAAAGCACGTCTTACTGTTTTACGAACTCGAAAGAAACACAAGGTAAAGTAGCACTTCAGCCTGACTGTCGGCTTCAGTTCCCTGTCACGATCTATTGATTTAATTCAATTTAGTAAAATGATTTTGAAGATCCATTGTATTTGACACCTCAGAACAAAGAGCTAGAAGGGCCAGGCCCAATCCCAAAGATGAGGACACCACCCAAACCCATAAGTGATCTCTATAAGGTAGAAGATGTGCACGTGCGCGCGCGCATGCGCGCACGCGCGCGCACACACACACACACACACACACACACACACAGAGCGTAACAATAGGAATACACATGCAGATAAGATTACCTTTGACTACAGTAGCAGCCAGGGATGGTTTCCTAGAGGCTATGCTGTTTCAGCTTCCTAGGGAACAAACTCTCAATGCAGACAAGCAGAGGAAATAGCCCAATAGACAAAGGAAATGTGTCAAGCTGTAGAAATGTGAAACAGAATGTCATGCTGGGAACAATGAGTAACTTCAATGTCCCGCACGCTTAGTTTGCAGGGCAGGCTGAATGTGTGCTCCTTCCTGCAGAGCTTTGGGTACCACAGGAATTGTACCCTGCACATCAGAAAGGGGAAGGCCCGGTACCACAGGCCACGCCAGCCCTGCCCGTAGACACAGTAAGCCTGTGACCAAGTCTGGGCATAGTGGCGCATGCCTGAAATCTCAGCACTAGGAAGGCTCAAAACAGGAGGATCACTACAAGTCCAAGCTGTGTAGTGAGGCCCTGTACAAAACACATTAAAAGAAAAGAAAGAGAGAAAGAAAGAAAGAAAGAAAGAAAGAAAGAAAGAAAGAAAGAAAGAAAGAAAGAAAGAGAGAAAGAAAGAAAGAAAGAAAGAGAGAAAGAGGAAGCCACTAAGGAGTGTCATTTAGAATGTCACATTGCCCAGTCTCCTAAGAGCTCACCCTTGACAACAGCTGCTGGGGATGTGTCAAAGTAGGGTGCTAAAGGCAGCTGCAAGACTACTGCTGCAAATTCCACAGAAGGAAGGCCAGCGGTGACGCTGCGGATAGGCCAGGCCACACCAGGCTGAACTCAGCTGGGCTCAGAGAAACTCTTCCTCCACTCACCCACTGTGTGGACACCTGCATTTGGTGTATGCAGATTTCCTTGTGAATACAGAGAATTAGCATGATCTTAGGGAGAATGCTAAGAAGAAAATGCTACCATGACAAAATTATGGAACATTTAGAAGGGAAATATGCTAAGAGGTCTATTTCAACTTTCTCGTTCTATCTGCAAGTTAGCTGGCTATGTAGAGGCAAATTGTAGACTGGTAGCCAGGGGGCCCTAGCCAGCAAGACACTGGGTTGCTTGGTGAAGTACTGCTTTGGATTGAACTGTGTCCCCACCCCAAAAATATATCACAGTAAAATCCTAGTTCTTTGTACCTGCATCCATCACCTTATGTGGAAATAGGGCTTTTGAACTGCATACCTAATCCAGAGTTGGAGAACCTTTCAGAGCTTTCAGTGACGCAAACAGCCCACTGCTGTACACGTGCCACAGGTCTGCCACCGATCAAGTCTCCTGGTGTGGAGATGGCTATGTAAGGACAAGACCAGGGAGAGCACCCTACCGAGATGGAAGCAGGCCTTCAAATGACGCAGCCGCAAGGCAAGGGCCGACGGGCACTCCCAGAAAGGAGGACGGCACAGAGCAGATTCTCCCAAGAGTCTAGGAGGAAGTGCGACCAGGCCAACATGGTGAGTTCTGGCTGTAAGCCTTTATAACTGTGAAAATATAAGTATCGATAAATTTCTGCTGAATAAGCCACCTCCTTGCAAGACTTTCTAGTGGTAGGTCTAGGAAGTAATAGAGATTGTTAAAGATTAAAACTTTTTGTCCGCTGTATACAGGTGGAGAAACTCTCTCAAATAATCTCATATACAATGCCTAAGACAGAGCTGTACTGCAACCAAGCCCAAAGGAAACTCTTGAGCAATACACAGCATTAATCAACTTGATTCAACAGAAAATCTCATTTTCACAGCTTTCATGCAAGAAAAGGATTTTAGCAACTAGAATCTGAGTAATACTGCATGAAGCACTGTCCAATTCAATCTTCACATTGACTCTGGGATGACCAAGCAAGATAAGGTCTCGCTGTCCCCAAGTCACTGAATGATATAGGACAAACGCTGCACCTTCCCCGCATGGGTGACTACACCAGGTAGTCTGTGGCTAGAAGCCTGCCTGATTGGCTGGGTTTATGGATGAGCAAGTCTCTCCACTGGAACTGTCTCTGTGCATACTCCAAACGATGCCCTTGAAGCATTCATGGGGGCATCAGCGAGCAGTTCTGATTCCAGGAAAGAAATGCTAGTGATATCTTGTAATACTGTAAATAGTCTAACTCACTTCAACAAACACTGTCACTCAGAGAGCTTGGGAATAGAAGCAAAGAGCCTATGAAATTACACATTGTTGTATCTCCTGTCTGCCTGTTTCCTGAAGAAAGAAGCTTCTTTGTAAAAAGAATGAACATCTGCGGCCCCGGAAACCAGAACCAATTTGGCTGCTCATAGACAAGTCGGGTCCCCTCTCGTCCCACACACGACCCTATAATCTGCCATCTAAATTCCCACTGAGTAATTTTCATGGTTGTTAAGTAAAACCGTGCCCTAGAGAAGTGGCGCCATTTAGTTTTCGCTGTTTTGACTTTGGAGTTTTGCACTATTTTTTAACATTCTATCTTCTGAGATACTAGAGAATGTGTAGGTCATCAGAGGGAGACCAGATTGCCTAAGAATTTAATAGAGGAGGAGGAGTGCACTTCTGAAAAGTGACATACGTGTCCCCAAGTGCCACTGGCTAGCAGGAGCATGTTAAATAATGATGTGAATTAGACCTCAACTGGAAGAAGAATGTGAGGGAACGGGAAGGGGAAGGCAGAGAGCTCTCCATCTCTGCAGAGCAAAGCTTAGGGCTACCATATTAACTTCATGTCTTAAAAGTACTTAGAAGCCAAGGCTAGTGATCTTCCGGGCCATAAAATATAGGTAATGGTTGGTCTTGGGACAACTGCAGTGAGCACAGTAAATAGCAGCTGCTTCTGCCTCTGTGGCAAAGTCCTTCCCACCTGAGAGCTGTGACAGTGAGGAGATGGAGTCGTCCTCAAGGCTAACGACACTTATGCAGCATCTGAAGTGCCTGAGTTACAGGAAGCCCCTAGTAAAGATGCGTAGCATGATGGACTGGGGAGATGGCTCAGGGGTCTAAGTGCCTGTCTAGCGAGTAGAAGGGCCTGGGTTTAATCCCTAGTACTCCACATGTATGCCGGCAAGCAAGACCCTGTTCCAAATACATAAATAATTTTTAAGAAATATCTAACAAGAATAGGTCTCATAGCTCCTAATTAATTGTTTCATTTCATGTTTACATAATTAAAAAATTAGAAGCCTCACGCATGTTCATTTCTGCATGTTTATTTTTCTCCTCTGTATTTGAAGTAAAACAGATTAATACTGTCTTTTTTAATTTTAAAGAGAAGAAAAAACAATAAAAACAATACAGAATTTAAAGACTAGATGATAGGAAATTAACAGTGTTTATTATATTGCACATTGTTATCTTTAAGGCAGTTCAGAGCATCAGCTATCGGCATGAAAAACTGATAAGTAATATAAGCACTGAGGATCCCTCCCAAGGAAAATCAGTAGTACGATCATCTTAGCTATCTGTGTGTGTATATATACACATATTAATATATATATTTAAATTTTCCCTTCCTTCTTTTCTCTTTTCGCCAATTCTAGTTGTTCATTAATGTCTTGAAGAAAAATATACTGGTTTAATGCCTCAAGATCACAACATTGGCTTCTACCCTTCATAGTATGACATATATTAAATAATTAAAATGTAGGATATTATGATATTGTTGAAAAATTTCAGAAAGTTAAATCTTGGATTGTTTCTTTTTTTCTCACTTACTAAGTCACCCATCCCTATCCCTACTACCAAATATGCCCAATTTTGACAAAGCACCAAAGTTTTTACATTATATCTAAGATAGTATGGTCAACTTCTGAAGTTGACACAACGTAGCAACCATTGCAACCTCCTGGGGCATGAGCAGCTCCCCGGCACATGTTCTCTACACTCTAGAAGGTAGAACTGCTGGGTCACTTAGCTAAGCTTCGAAGCTCCTCAACTCTCAAGTTGACACAAACACACCAGCCATTACACCCTTCTCATTATTGGTTTTCCACATTGTGCTGGAAGTTCTAGATAACGCAATAAGACAAGCAAACCAGATAAAAACTATACAACTAACTTGGTTGGCAAAAGGTATGATTTTTTTATGCAGAAAATCTGAAATTTCTGATAATATAAAACACCCCAAAAATTCTCACAACTGTTAAGCAATTATAGCAAGTTTGCAAAATGTGGGAGTCATACACAAAAGGAATTGCTTTCCTATACACCAGTGATGAACAAGTGGCATCAGAAATTAAAAATACAATATCATTTTGTATAGTATTAAGTACCCCCAAAATAAAATACTAAGATATAAATCCAGCACCATATATAAAGATCTACATAAGAAAAACTATAAAATTCTGATAAATGGAGAGATATGCCATGTTCCTGGACGGAAAGACCCAATATTCTTAAGGTGTCCTTAGTCTTCCCAAATTGATCTAAAAATTCACAAGCCCAACCTGAACTTAGGAGACTCCAACTCAAATAAGGAATGTAACCCCAACCAAAATCCCAAAATAGAGTTTTGTGGACCAACTGATCCCAAACTTCCCATGGCAAGACAAATGACCCAGTATGGAAGGAGAGCAGCAAAACTGCAGGGCTCATACAGCCCAACTTCAGTTATAGTAACTAAAACAGTGTGGCATTGGCAGAGGTAGAGACAAGTAGGTCAACAGGACAGAAAAAACAACCTCAGAAACAGTCTCACAGAAATGTAGATGTAGTCAACTAGTTTTAACAAAGGAGTATAGCCAAGACACAGAAGTCATGATCGTTTTTTTTTTTTTTGTCTTTTTGAGACAGGGTCGCGCTATGCAGTTGAGGCTGGTCCTGAGCTCACTTTTGTAGCCCAGGCTGGTCTCGAACTCGCACCAATCCTCCTGCCTCAGCCTCCCGAGTGCTGGGATTACAAGCGTGCGCCACCACGCCCGGCTCAGCCATGATCGTTTTTTAAACAAATAATATTGGAACCACTGAATGCTCACAGGCAAAGATAGCTCCAGACACAGATCATACACCTTTCACCAAAATGATCTTGAAATTGATCATAGACCTAAATATAAAATGCAAAACTGTAAAGGCCTAGAAGATGGCATGAAAAGAAATAAGGAGTACCTTGGTCAAAACAGTGAGTTTCTGGATACAACACAAAAAGCACAATCCAAAAACAATTTGATAAGCTAAAAGTCATTCAGGTTAAAAGTGTCTACTCTGTAAAAGTCACTATTAAGCAAATGAGAAGACCAGCCACAGACTGGGGAAAAACTATTTACAAAAGACACATCTGAAAAAGGACCATTAGTAGAAATGGATTAAAGATCTAAATATTAAAAGTGAAACATTAAATCTCCTGGAAGAGAAAGTGAGAGGCAATCTTGCAGACATCGGAGTAGGCCAAAAGTTCATGGACAGAAATCAAATTACACATTTAACACTTGAAAGCATCAATAATTGGGACCTCCTCCGGCTAAGAAGTTTCTGCATGTCAAAGGAAATCACTAACAAAGTGAAAAGACAACCCACAAATTTTGAAAAGATTTTAACTAACAAGCACTCAGACAAAGGTCTTCTATCTAGAATCTACAAAGAACTAAAAACCATTAGGGTCCCAAAATTCAAAGACCCAATCCAGAAATGGGCATCTGAGATGAACACTCACTTCTCAGAGAAAGAAATGCAGCAAGCCTACAAATACATGAAGAAATGCTCCATTAATCAAAATATACAAAAAGAATAAAAATCTGTTAACAATCGATAGCAAAAAAAAAAATAATGTGTTTTTAAAATAAAACAAAGAGCTTAACACTAAAAATGCCAAGCATCACATGGCACTTCAAATTTATTTATTTATTTATTTATTTATTTATTTATTTATTTATTTATTTATTGTCTTTTTGAGACAGGGTCTCGCTATGCAGTTGAGGCTGGCCTTGAGCTCACTTTTGTAGCCCAGGCTGGTCTCGAACTTGCACCAATCCTCCTGCCTCAGCCTCCCCAGTGCTGGGATTACAGGCATGAGCCACCACACCCGGCGGCACTTCAAATTTAAACCACAACAAAGCATGACTACATTCCTATTAGAATGGCCAAACTCAGAACACTGATAACACCAGACACAGGCAAGGATGTGAGAAAGAAGCTATCATTTTTTGCTGCTGGTAACATCGCATGATGCTGTCACTTTAGAAGATACTTTGGCAATTGCTTTGAAAGCTAATATACTCTTGTCATGCAATCCAGAAATCTTGCTCCTTGATATGGACCTAAAGGAGTGGCCATACAAAAAGTTCACACAAAAATTTGTAGCAGCTTTATGAATAGTTTCCAGTGCTGGAGAAGCGACCAAGATGTCCTTCCGGAGGTACGTTGATAAATAAATCATCTAAGCTTCATCCAGACACTGGAATTGGAATATTATTCAATACCAAAGAGAAATGAACTATCAACTTATCCAGAGACAAAAGGAACATTAAATGTATAATAAGTAGTGGAAAAGGCCAACCTTAGAAGGCTACAGAATGTAGGATTCTAACTACACGGCACTCAGAAAAGGCAAGACTAAGAGGAGGGGTCATTAGGGAGGGGCAGAAGGGAGCACTGAGATCACACCTTTATGCATTCACGCACACCCACAGTATGTACAGCATCAACAGCGAACCTTAACACAAACTCTGGATGTGGACCATTGCAACGTGAACTGTGAGTTCAGTCACATAACAAGAGCTCCTCTTTGATGAGAGGATAGCGACAGAGAAACCTGCCGCGTGCAGAAAACATCTGTACCTGTCTTAAATTCTTATGGCAAACCCCAAAGTTGTCTAAATGAAAAAAAAAAAAAAAAAAAAGAGTCTAAAATGGGATATAATCAAGTGTCTACGTTAAAAAATTCAAGGTGACCACTAAACAAATGAAAATAACATCAAGAAATTCCAAGCCACCAAAGCAAAATGCAGAGAAATCGATTCAACCAAACAAACCAAATCAAACCAAACAAAGATGTCACATACCTAGTACCTCTCGGTCCCACTCATGCCTTAGCAGGCTTTGCTGTCACTAGCTGCTTCCTCTCTGCAAAGAGTCCCACCTGTTCCGCACCACAACCCACTCTTCTATGCAGAACATGGCCAGGTTCCTTAAAGGAAGACTCGTGTCTTACAATCCATATCTAACATGTTACATTTCCCACAAAGTGCTTGGTCCATAACAACAACTCAACTAAAGTAGAGCCTGCTAAGTATTGTGACAACTGCAGTCACGAATAGAGCGATAATATGCACATGAAAAACTGCGCAAGGGTGTGAGCTGTATGCTTTTCCATATTTGACTTAATCGTCTGGTGTTACAGATGAAGTTTGACTTGAAATTCTTAATAACGTTGAACGAAAGGACCCCAATTTTTCATTTTTATACGGAACCCTGATAACTAGGTAACCAGTCCTTAGGACACAGCAGCTCTGCATACAGCCAGAAGCACAGACAGCTAAACGACGCAGAGACCACCAAAGGACCCCTGCACAACCACGTGGTAGCTTTTCAAAGGCTGACTGAAGGAAGGTGAAACAGGAGCCGTTGAGCAGGGCCAGCCTGAAACAGCCTTGCGCCTACAGCCCTGCTGTGTAATCCTCTCTGCTACCTCTTTATAAAGATTAGCTCAGCGACATCACAGTACGGACCAGGGGAGCATTCGCGATCTCCCGCCACGCACAAATGTCCTGTAACCACATCCTCAGCTCTGTGTTAGAGCCATGTTTTGCCTTTCCTTTTCCTGTTCTGTCTTGTTCCTTCCCTCCCCTCTCCTATCTTCCGTTCCCTTTCCTTCGCCTTCTTTCCTTCCCTCTCACGCTCCCCCTCACCTCTGCTCTTCCCGCTTCCCTCCCTTGCCCTCTCTCCTACCTCTCCCCTACCTCTCCCCTCCCCTCCTTCTCATCTTCTGCATTGCAATTTGTATTACAAGAAGACTTGGATTTGTCTGATAGCTTTTGAAACAGGCAGCAACAACAAAGACGTTCTCCTCCACCCAATGTCTCCACACACTTGTAAAAGTCTGTGAAGATATTTTTTCAAATGTTCTGAACAAGCTTCTCTAGAAATAGCGGAGACACACGCATGCAAATAGCCCACGTAGGGACACCACACACAGAGACGTTCAGGCTGTGAGAGCGGAGCAAATGCCACCTTCTTCCTCTGTCCCTGCTCTCCACAGTGAGCAGCCCCTGGGCAATCCCAGGGCTCTGAGGCTCTGTCCTGGGCCACACACAACCAGCCAGGCCACAGCAGAAGTGCGGCCGGAGCCTCTCCCGCCCCACTAGTGGGCTCTGGGCGGGCAGTCTGTTTCCTGGGCAGTCTCCCAGCCCAGAAACTTGCAGAGCTGCCGCTGTGGGGTCTGGGACTCCCCCAGCAGCGAAGCAGTTAACTTTTCGGAAGACCCAGAGAAAGAAAAACAGACTAAGAACTGCCTTGTGCGGGAGGAGGGTTAGAAAATGAGGCTGCTGCTGTTGTTTTCATTGTGTGCGCTCTAATCAGGGAGAGTAAGAACAATAATGCATGTAATGCTGATTTTGGAAAGCGT
Organism: Myocastor coypus; assembly: GCA_004027025.1. Classification (NCBI taxonomy): domain Eukaryota; kingdom Metazoa; phylum Chordata; class Mammalia; order Rodentia; family Myocastoridae; genus Myocastor; species Myocastor coypus. Next base: position 52,929 of record PVJA010003037.1, on the reverse strand, counting down.
CCACGCAGCTTTTCCCAGGCCGGGCAGCCTTGGGAACCACTGATAGAGGGGCACACCAGGGGCACAGCCTCAATCACCACGCACAGGGCAGGGCAGCCCTTTCTGTGGATAAAATATGTGAGGGATGAGAAGAATCTTCCCAGCATGGGAAGCGGGAGCCACAGAAAAATAGACAGCGAGGAAAACTGGGGAAGGAGCGTCTGGCGCAGCCTGGCGGGCCGCAGGACAGGCGAAGGACGGACCAGGCACCTATCCTTCCACCGCCCCACTGCAGTTGCCTTTTTTGTTTGTTTCTCTTTCGGCATTCAAGCCGCCCTGCCTTTCTTCTCGGCGCCCTCCCCCTCGAATCCCGCTGCCACACTTTGAAGCTGAGATGAAAGCCTGTGTGCTGTGGCTGCTGGCACCAGGCAAGCCAGGGGGACGACTGGGGTGTGCTTTAGTTTAAGATGCTCTGCCTCTCTCCCAGGGAAAAGCGGGGATCAGCTTGGAACAATAGCAGCGTTCCGTGGAGCCCATGCTGGTAGGGTCTGCATTTACCCAAATGTGGTCCTCATTTTTCCAAACTTTTGTCTCTAAGGCAAATAGAATAGCTGAAATGCGACCTCCTTTCTCCAAGCGAATGCACATGATGCGAGGGACATCATTTAATAAAATAAAACAGCCATCAGGCACAGGAGGGTCTGGGAGCAGCACAACAGCAGATCGCAACTGCCGCAAGTGCTGCTGACGTTCTTCTGAGCAGCACAAGCAAGCTGGGCTGCAACAAACGCTTCTGGCTTCCTGATTTTGCATATAAAGACACCCAGCTGAATCCATATACTAAATCATATATATTCATCTGATTCATATATATTCATCTTAATTTATAGATATTTGTCTGATTTTCTGAAGTCAATATGCCTTAAGTGAATCCAAAAATGTATGCTGTTCCTAGGAATGAAAAAAAATATATATAGCCACCCATGCCCTCGCCCCACTCTTTGTGAACGCTCCCACGTTCCTCCTCACCTCCACTCCTCTGATATCAGATCAATTCAACAGATAAATTTGTTGCCTGCTTAAGAAGTAGGAGTCAGAAAAATCAGATCTGGTTTTAACTGTAAAGGTCAAGGCTATTCTCCACTAGTACAGGGCAGAGTGAAAAATCAGACACTTCCTCTGAGGTCAGTTTCCTTCTCCAAACCATGGGCATGAAAAACCAGATGCCTCCAAGTGCCTTTCTGTGCCGAAATTATGATCCAGTATTCATTTGAATCAGTACAGTGTGTTTTCTACTCCAAGTAACAGAAGGCAGTGTTGGTGCCAACTGACTGCACTTATATATTTCTGTGGTGTTGCAGACCAAACCCAGAGCCTTATACACACAAGGCCAGGGCTTTACTGCTGAGCTGCACCCCTAGCCATAAACATGTTTTAACGGTGATGGCTCATTCTTGGAAAATTCACCTCCGAATCCCAAACTTTAAACCAAAGCAAAAAGAGGCACTTGCAAAGAAACTGCCAGTGGTTCAGTCCGTAGATCTCTATTTTGAGAAGTGAGAATTTATGAACACTGAATTTGTGCTAAGGTATTTTTAAAAGTGGACAGTGGCTGGATACAAAAGGAACCCTGTTCACTCAGACGGTCTTCCTGTATGTGGTTGTCCCAAGTTCCAGCATTCTAGATACACTGGAGTGCACACACCATCCAAAGAAAATGTAGTCTTTTAAAGAGCATAAGTGACTCAACTATTGCCCTGAGCAGCACTGCCAAATTGAAAGGACTTGGATCAATTACAGGATTGATACGGCATATGGCAGATGCTATTCTTTTAGCGAAAAAAATGCAAACTATGGAGATGGAACCAGGAACCAATCAAGGGAATAGCTAAAGAATGAAGCAAACATCTCATCTGCTGATCAGAACCAGGACCCCAAGATTACTGCGGAGAAATCATTGAAATCATCAGTCAGGTCTAGGATGACGAAAAATGACAACCTGGATAAAAGGATTCAAAGAAAACTGTACAAGAGCATCACCTGGCCACCATGCGCCTTGGAGTCCTTTCTCATAGCTGCGAGCCTTTCCGGTCAGCTCTTCTCTGCAGCAGCCGGGCAGGAGAAATCAGCCTTCTCCCCACTTACCACTTCTGCATCCAGACAGAAGCACTCTGGAGACAGGGAAGTGAGGACTTGCGCGCTTCCTTGACAACCACTTAACAAGACTTGCATGAGCTGGTGGCATGGGCTCTTGGACCTTGAATGCTTCATGCCTAGTAGTTAAAAAAAAAAAAAAAAAAAAAAAAAAACTTGCTCAATATTTTGCTCTTCTTGAACTCGAGGCAGTTCATATGTTCATTGTTTGCAAACTTCTACCCCATCCAGTGACACACTGTTCATTTTTTTCATTTTTACGTGTAAAAGAAATTGGTAAAAATTTCTATCCAATTGGACCTTACCAGCTTGGACAACCGAGTCATCAGAGCTTTGTCACAGGCTCTATAACACGCGTCATGGGAATGTGACTCTTGTCCTCAGAAAGCTTTGCTCTTCTCTGTACCTGAGCAGGGTGACTGTCAGTCCTGACAATGGCTATTTCCAATATCTGTAGATGATATTGAAGATATTTGCTTGTTGAATCTGAAAATGTATAAAGCATCAATTTGTTTAGAAAAGAATTTTCATTGAATCTGGAAACCTTGAAAAGAACAAATTTCAAGAGCTCAGCTAGATAAACAAAATGTCTCTTATTTTCAAGTGGAAAAATTAAGTAATAATAGATATAAAAATGCTTGGTTCTTCAAGAGATTCTAGAAGCTTCCAATGACTTTATAGTCTTTTGTCTCTTATTTCACATCTTTTCCTTTTTTCATGTCTTTTAGATATGGAAATGAATATAATTACATTATCCTTTTTTGTCCATAAATTCTTTTTGGCGGTGGAGGGGGTCTGGGGTTCAAACTCATGACCTTGTACTTGCCAGGCAGGCACTTGTGCCATGGACTATCTCCGCAGCCCCCATAAACTCTTAAAATATATATTAATGATAATTATGATGGTAACTTCACACTTTTTTCAAAATTCTATCATGAAACATTAGCAGTTTAAAAAAATTATTGCTATAACTACTAGTAAAAAATCTCTGGCACTTTCTAGCTGTAATCCTCTGCAAGCAGTTTTATAGTAATTTCCTTATCTATAAAATCAGTGAATTGAGACCCGTCTTGCAAGAGAATTGATAAAACCGCTGGGGAGATAGCTCAACAGCATAAGCACCTACCTGGCAATTACAAGGTCTCAAGTTCAATCCCCAGTGCCGCATGCCCTGCCAGCCCTGGAACCCCAGGAGTGCTGTGCTGGCCACAGAACTGGGTGTGGTGGTGCAAACCTATCACCCCACCACGAGGGAGGCTGAGGTAGGAAGATCACTATGAGTGCCAAGCTCCCTGGTAAGATCCTGTATCAAAAACAATACAAAACAAAACAAAAATATGGGTGGCTGGGGAGATAGCTCCATGGCACAACGGATTGCCTGGTAAGTGCAAGGTCATGAACTCGAACCCTGGTCCAAAAAAAAACAATATTGATAAAACTAAGGACAACAGATAAAGTGCCCAGGATCTAGCCAGTACTCCAGGAATTGTGGTGGGGTGGTAGCAGTACAGGGAATGCTTAGAAGATTTTGGTATTGGTCTGGGACGTAGCCCAATAGAGCAGTGCCTACCTGGCAAGCACAAGGTCCTGAGTTCAATTCCTAATACCCACAAAAAAAGCCAAGTAATGGAGGGAAAAATCCATAGAGTCACATATAAAAATCATATCTTAAAAGTTAGGAAGTTTTGTGCCTTCCAGATAACTCAGTGTACTGAAGCACTTGCATAAGCAGAGTGCTGGGGCCGGGGTTCTATCCTGGCACCACAAGCCATGCCAGCCCCACGCATGGGATGTGCTGAGACAGGCACTGAGACTGGGCATGCTGGCACCCGCCTGCAACCCTAGCACTTGGGAGGCTGAAAACAGGAGGATCACTGTGAGTTGGATCTACATAGTGAGACCCGGTGGACCCTGAACTAAGTACATTAAAAAAGAGAAAAATAACAGGAAGCTTCAAAAAATAGCTCTGTTCTATTAAGTGGAAAGAGTTCTCAAACATGCAGCTGCTGCAGTCCAGATGTTGCTACATAAAGTGATGCTGTCCCCGTAGGTAGAGGAAGGAAGGGGTGACCCAGTGTGAGACCAATGAGAATGGTCTCTGCTGGTGACAGCCAGGAGCAGGTGGCTGAAACCAAAATGATTCTTGTCTTTGCATGGCTTCAGGAGTGGACGTTCTGGTTCTGGCTAGCGGATGGCCCATACGGACAGTGCACAGAGTCGGGCAGACTATCAAGGTCCCAGGAACCCACTGGAGTACACATTTAGTCTAAATGAAATGAGGAAGGAATAGCACGGAACCGCTTGAGTCTGTGCACAGAACCAGTTCATCCCCTGAAACAGTCTCTCTCTCGCAGCTTCCGGTGCAGCCCCAGTTAATGTGTCATTCACATTTCAAGTGCCATTCATTCCGAAAGACACCACACTGCACAAGACAGCTTAAGGGGGCGTCACTGCAGGTCTGGGTTTCTTACCAAGATGCTGCTCTTTGGTAATATACTAATGTGGTGTTCGTTAGTTATAATTATATACAAAGATAGTTCACTATAAATATTCACCTGGTACTCTAAGCTGATTGTTAGTAATTTGGAAGTCAAATGCTTCCCAATTTAAATACTTAGAGGAAACTACTGTATTTCTATTCTGTAAAATAACTTTAAAAGCACTTTTGTTGCATAGTATATAACATATGCTATCCATACAGAACTCTTCAAATAGAGGGGGAGCAGGGAGTTAGCTCAGGGAAAGAAGTGCTTGGCTGGTAAGCACAAGGTCCTGAGTTCAATCCCTAGTACCACAAAGACAAAGACAGATGAAGGAGAAAGAAAAAGACAGAGAGAGAGAGAGAGAGAGAGAGAGAGAGAGAGAGAGAGAGAGAGAGAGAGAGGGAGGGAGAGAAACAACACTCTTAAAATAGGATTAGGTTAATTCCTGGCCTTAAAGTTAAAAAACACTTGACTCTGAAGAGCATGGACTCCAAACGTGTGTGGAAAGCAAGCGGACTCATCCGCCTCCCAAGTGGCACTTGTGCACCCACTAATCACATGACATTGGGCTGGAGACGTAGCTCTCAAGGACCCAGATTTAGTCCCCTGTACCACAGGCTATGCAGGCCCGGAACCCTGATTGCACTGTGCCAGTCCCAAAACTGGCATGGTGGCACATGCCTGTAATCCCAGTGCTGGGGAGCCTGAGACAGGAGGATCACTATGAGTCTCAGCTGTCTAGAGGAATCCTGTATCAAGTAAATAAATAGGTTTAAAAAAAATTTTTTTAACACATGATATCCCCGCGAGGGCCTCCGATTGACATCTCTGAATGTGATCTCTGGTCCCAAGGAGCTCCTTTGTTCTGAACAGTGTACAAGTTGGTGAGGCGCCATTATCAAAATTCGGAAGTATATTTTACATGTAGGGTCTGTTGTACTTACGCATATGCACATTATCTACATCAGGGAGGGCGAGGGGAGACCTCAACACCAAGAAAACAAGCAGCCCAACTTTAGAAAGTGTCTCAGTTACCTTTCACTGGGTGCTGGGACAAAATACCTGACATCAAAAATGAAGGAAGGAAAGGTTTATTGAGCTCATAGTTTGTGAAGGTTTCAGTCCATACTCTGCTGGCTCCAAGGCAGAGCGGCACATGGATGGCAGAGGGCAGTCCTTCATCGCTGTAGAAGAAAACCAAGGAGCAAAGGGAGGAACAGTAGCTGAGGCTGCTAGCTAGCCTCTCCCCTCCTTGCATTGCAATCCAGATTATCCGCTGCTGCAGGGCAGGTGCAATGCGCTTGTAACCCCAACACTGGATCATGAATTAATCACAAACTGTTGAAGCCACTCCGTGACATGAGGCTTTGGGGGGACACCTAGACACAAACTGTAATAGAAAGGAGCAAAAAGATTGGAGCAGACACATTACCAAAAACTTATAAATAGCAAATATGTACATGGAAAGAAACTTAATGGCTTAAATCATTAGGGAAACGTGAAATAAAGCCACAGTGAGATGCTATATGCTTAGTAGACTAAAATAAAAAATACCAAATGTGGAGTTTTGTTGAAAATGTTGACCAACTAGAATGCTCACATGCATGTACTGGTAGGAATTTAAGTGGTTACAACCGCTTTCAAAAGCAGACTCTTGGTAAATTGTTAGAAGCTAACCTGGGAGGAAGAGAAAAGGCCTACTGTATCCCCGGTTACACACTGCTCATGTCAGCGAGGAGCTCTCCCCTGCAGGTCTGTGTCTAGTTAGGCTCCTGATACATGCATGGCATAATCTCAGGAAGCTGGTTTTGAAGTTAGAAATGAGAGGTGGCAGAAGTTGGGGCGAGTAGGGGCAAGAACAATGTACCTGAATGCTGAAAACGAAGCCATTCTTGTGGGGTAAGGAGTTTTGCCACCAACTGCTGTGTCAAAATTACTAGACTTCAAAGGGCAGACATGCATTATTTACTAGACACAAACCAACAAGGCTGGTGATAACGAATGAAAAAAGCTCAATAATGCAAACCAACATAGGATTTTTCACTGGTGGCAAATGAAATAAAATGACTGAAATTTCTATAGAGGGCAATTTTTCTACTGAGCAACATCAACCTTGAGAAGACTCTGAGAGTCTAATAAAAGAGAGAAAAACATTGCAAGGTCAGGAAGAAGGTTGATGTATGTGGAAAGATGCTATTTCAGATTTTTTTTTTTTTTTCTGTTTTTGTTTTGTTTTTTGAGACTGGGTCTCGCTATGTAGTGCAGGATGGGTTTGAACTTGCTTAGGTAGTCTGGGATGGCCTCCAACTCACAGGGCTCCCCCTGCCTCTGCTTCCTGAGTGCTGGGGTTACAGGCACGCACCGCCATGCCCTGCTACTACTTTAGATTTCTCCAAGGCAGTTCCGATGAGGTGGAAGATTAGAAGAAACTAGGATTTATTCAGCATATTTCTGATGTATGTTGATTTACTGAGCTGGGAAAAATAAGAATTAACGGCATATCACCAAATGCTCCAGTCTTGGTGTTAAAGAGTTTCACATGCTGCCTAACTAAAACAAGGGAGCAATGTATCACTGTCCTAATTTTGACAATTGAGGATGCTGAAGGAAGACACTGAAGGGCTTTTCCCTGATGGACAGTGAGGAGGAAGGCTAGAGTCTTAGCTCCGGTCTTGATTACCCTGACCCTAAATTGGGCCTGAGGATATAAAGGTCTGTTCCACGCAAACAATAAATAATCTGATTATGAAAGCTTCTCTCCAGCAATGAATGTCACCAGTTCAGAAAAATAGAAGATGGTGAAAGGGACCAGGACAGAGCAGAAAAGGGGAGACCCTGGTGTGACTCTGCCTTACAGCGCTTGCCCCTGCAGGTCTCCAAGGCTGCCCTGCTGCAGCACCGCGACACATTCGCTATCTCTTTCTTCTGTCTTTCCAAATGATCTGCCAACCCTACTGAAACTTAGAGCACTTGTTCTTCTTTTAAACTTCAAATTACACTTTTCCAATTAAGTTGGATTTTTCCCCACAGAAACTTTTCAAATGTTGCTTATAGGAGGAGGATTAACATACATTTAAAATTCTAACTTCTAAAAACTTTTCATTTCATAACACTTGTTAGCCCGGGTCTCACTTTAGGATTGCCCAAAATACACAAGGCCCAGGACCTCATTGCAGATCATGAAATCAGAATCTCTAGAACAGGCCTGAGTAGCAGTGTATCTTTAAAAGAGTTTCCCCTCTGAGGTATTTCTAACATGCAAGCAAGTCTGTATACAAGTTTGGAACCTTCCAGGTCACAGTGCACTTACGTAGTATTTTGACAGAAACATTCCTGATCTTTGCCTTTATAAACATGGGACCACATTGCCCTGTGTGCCTCCGTGTGGCCCCAAAAAGGACCAGCCCCTTCCAGGTCTTCTAGGCAAGCTAAAGAGAAATGGGGCTCTGGACCCCAACCAAAGTTCCATCTTGGGTGTAGGGGACAGGGCCCTGGGGGGAAAGTCAGAGTGGTGAGGCTCTGCCTAGTGCAGCCAAGTGACAATTTCCCAGCTGGTTTGTCTTTACACTAGTGCTCCTGGCAAAACTCAGGAAGAAGAAGTATGCACATGTAAGTTCTGCAGCAGCTTAATGTCTGTATGCTTTCAGGTTTCCAGAAGGAAGTGACGGCACTGAAAATTCCTTTCACTTCTAGTTTATCAGGAAAGGAAAAGCACACAAGGAAAGATAGCATCATTCAACTCAACACCGATCTCAGGTCCAGCTTTCTCCACCATCTGTGCTCCCTGGACACCCACGCTGGAAGGGCTTCATCAGCCTCTCCTGGAAGCAGGGGCACAGGGTGTCGGTGAGAAGACAGGCTTACACCCAGGACCCCGGCCCTGGTAATTCTGGGACCAGAGGAAAAGTACAGGCCCTTCTTCTTCTTCTTCTTCTTCTTCTTCTTCTTCTTCTTCTTCTTCTTCTTCTTCTTCTTCTTCTTCTTCTTCTTCTTCTTCTTCTTCCTCTTCTTCTTCCTCTCCCTCTTCTTCTTCCTCTTCCTCTTTCTCTTCTTCCTTCTTCTTCTTGTTTTTTCAAAATAAAAAGTTTATTTTCACAAAAGGACGCAACAATGCAATTCAATTGGTAAAAGCAGGCTCGTAGGTTAGCTCACCTGCAAGTGCAGAAAGTCACAGTCTCTAGTTCAGTCTAAGAAAAGAATTATTTGGGAGCTTATTCTCATTTACTAGCCCTGCAGCCACAAGCCTGTGGCATAAAATTAAGAGGCAAAGCCCCTTCAAATTCCCACCAGGAGGACCTAGAAAGGGATTGTCCTCTGCTAGTAAATCTCAGGCTGCTTGTGCAAAGGGCTTTCCTGCAGCTAAGCAAGGTGCATAACTGCACCACCTCAAACATCTAGACACAGCAACCTTTCACAACTCCATTGGCCTTACAGGGCTTTCAAAGAGACACCTGAATGTTGGATTAATTTGTAGTTCTCGAATGACCAATAATGTTGAACATTTTTTCACATACATATTTGCCACTTATATTTCTTCCTCTGAGAAGTGTGCATTTATCTCCAATGCCTGTTTTTTGATGTCTTCTCAACCAATAACAAATATTGACTGGTACAACCACTGTGGAATTGGTGGAATTTGAGGTGATTCCTCAAAAAACTCCACACTTGATGGAATTAGGATTAGAGGTCCCATTCAATCCAGTTATTCCCCTCCTGGGTATTTTTCCAGAAGAACTAAAACTAGCAACCACAGTGATATATGTGCACCCATGTTTATAGCAGCACAATTTGTCATAGCTAAATCTTGGAAACAACCCAAATGCCTACCAACTGAGGAATGAATATAAAAATGTGGTATTTTTTTATACAATGGAGCATTACTCAGCTACAAAAAAAGATAAATCCAAGGCTTTTATAAATCAAATGTGTAAGCTGGGCGTGGTGGCTCATGCCTATAATCCCAGCGCTTGGGTGGCTGAGGCAGGAGGATTGTTGTGAGTTCGAGACCAACCTGGGCTACAAAAGTGAGCTCAAAGCCAGCCTCAACTGCACAGTGAGACCCTGTCTCAAAAAAAAAAAAAAAAAAAAAAAAATGCGGGATAAATCAAATGTGTAAACATCCAGTTGTCTCCCTAGTATAAGAACCTGAAAGAGTAAATAAAAGCTGAAAGGCACAACAGATAAAGTAGATGATGTGAAAGGAAAAGAAACTGCTCAAGGAGAAGAACAAAGGGCCGGGAAAACAGCTCAGTGGGTTAAAGTACCTGTGAGCTGGTGCAGGGGCCGGGCTTCCAGTTTCCTGGGGTTGGCATGCTGGCTTGGCCCCAGGCCACACTGACATGGCAATTGAGAATGGGTGGGGTGGCGCGCGCCTGTGATTCTGGCTCTTGGGAGACTGCAAACAGATGGGTCACTACAAATCTGATCTAGTAGTGAGACTCTGAACACCCTATAGACTCTTCCCTAAAAAATACACATTAAAAAAAGAGAACAACTGGGATAAAGGAAAGGAGGATAGAAAGGAAGGATGGGAAAAATAAATATGTATGTCTGTACGAGGAACATATATTGGATATATCTAGCCATAGTCTGGATAATTGTACTTCTGATTTCTGCTGGTCTATTGAAAGAAATTAATGCCTATTTTTTTTCTGTCTCTCCTTTTTAATATTTTTATAGTTTTTTGACCAATTTTGCATCCTTATGTCTAGTAATCTGAACTAATTTGAAAACAACAATATGCAACATAACAACCACTGTTGAATTCCTATAATTTTGTTTTGTGAAATTTTATATTGTTTCTGGGGTTTTTTTTGTACTATATTTTTTCACTTTAATAAATATTTTAAATGTAATAAAAAAAAAATTTAAAAAAAAGAACAAGGAAGGTGCGGGCCCCGATGACTGAGAGGCAGTGCAAGTCTCACCAATCTGACCAAGAGCAGAGGAGGAGACGCCACACACGAAGGCAGTGCATGTGGAAATCCTACGCATGTGTACATTGTTTTCATTAATTTCTCATTTGCATTACATGAGTTTTAGCACCCTGCCTCTAGGCAAGAATGGGGCACACCCTCTTCGCCAACCTCAGACTAATTGGGCTCCATCTTCCGCAGCTCCCCACTGGCTTGCTTCCTGTGCTTCCCCTTGCAGGCCCCAGGCTGGTGGAATGCCTACCACAGAGGGCAGGTGAACTCCTTTGGGGAACACTGGCTTTGGCATCAGTAGTCATTGGGGAATGCGGCTTCTTGGTTGACAGGGACTCGTGACTCACTGTATGTATCATTTGCTATTCTCTTAAAGAATGCCTCTTGGGGGCTGGCGAGATAGCTCAGCAGACTAAAGCGCCTGCTTGGGCAAGCTTAGGCAGGCGCAGGAGCCACGGTTCTATCCACAGAACCACGTGCCACTCCAACCCTGCCCCCAGGGTAGGCTGAGCCAGCCACAGAGTCCAGGTATGGTGGTGCAGGCCTATAATCCCAGAGCTGAGGAGGCTGAAAACAGGAGGATTGCCATGAGTCTGAGCTGCGTGGTGAAACCCTGTAGCAACAAATACATGGGGGAAAAAAAAGGATCGCTTTTGTCCTGGATTCTGCATGGAGACCCTTGGATCCCCTCAGCAGCTTGTGCATTGTACATTTTTGAGCCCTTGCAGAGCAGATCTCTACCTTCTAAGCAAAAATTGGAGAACTGAGACAATGAGGAGATATCACACTTCTGATAAAATTAGCCAGGGAAAAATTAAGTGGTTTTCAAAAAACAGCAGGCTGTCTTCCATGTGACCCAACACGGTGGCCACTGCCCACGCGAGGGTGCTGAGCATCTGAACGGAGGCCAGCACATAAGGAGCCCTACTGCATACCAGACCAGGAGCACTCAAGGAGAAGAGGTACAGAGCACTGCAGCCACTCTGGCCTGATTACCTGCAAAGGTGGAAGTATCTTAGGTCACTGCACTAAACAAAATGCACTATTAAAATTAATTTCACCATTTTCTCTTTAACTTTGGAATGTGCATAGCAGAGATCTTAGAACTTATCAAAGAACAAAATTTTAGTGATTTGAAGTATAATAAAGATCTCATAACAGCATCCAGCCCATGAAACCGAAGGAGCTTGTGCTGACCCAAGTGCAAGGGAACAGCAACGACACGAGGCAGACCGGCTGCCACTGGGACTCTTCCTTTATGGGGCCGAGGCAGAGACCTCCTCGTCATTGCAGCTCAGCTTGAGGATGCCCCTGTGGAGTGGCACTCATGGATCCCCTGGGGTTTTGTGGAAACTAACTGATTTCTAAGTTTAGTTTGACCCTGTGGTCCTCAGCACCAGTGGTTCCACTCTGGTTTGGTCTGGCCTACAGAGGCCTGATGCAGAAGTTCCACCTCACTTGCTATATTTAACAAACCACATGCACGGTATGCATTATACGTTTGTTGCAGAGCACTGATGCAGACCTTCATTTCATCAGGAAAACTGTTTATAGCTTTCCAGTTGTCTCTGCAAATGCCTATCTAAATAGACTTTGCAATCTTGGAAAGCACAACCCTAAATAGGAGCAGCTAAATGGGGAGGGGCACTCTCATGTGTGAGAGTGCCCATGTGTGTACAGCCATGCATGGCTGCAGGTTGGGCTAGGAGGAAAACACCACTTCAGCAGCTTGGAGCAGCTCAAAGCAGGAATCAGAAATCACAGCACCGTGGCAGCAGCACCTCTGGAAAGAAGGCAGCTGGAAAAGTCTCAGATCCAAAGGGGGCAGGCATCTCAGGGAGGCAGAAGGAGCCCGAAATCTGCACTATGCACACCTTCTAGATCACTCTGATGCACACTCAAGTTTGAGAACTGTGAGACAGATCTCCCAAACGCAGTTTTCTGTGTCTTCCCAACATTCACCAGCTTCTGCTAATACTTGGGCCACAGAGCACACAGCCCAGGTAGATGACGTAATGACCAAAACAAGGTCAACTGAGATCAGCTCAAACAGGTGTCCCACAGCCACTCGTCAGAGTTATCAGCTTTTGTTAAACATAAAATAGCTCATACTTAACAGATTCCATCTATATTTGATCACTAAAGACTTTCAAGCTTTTCTGGGATTTTTTTTTTTTAATTAAACACGGAAAGCACTACATGCAGCATTGTAGGGGCCCCGCCAACGACCCTCATGGGCCGAGTGCTGAGCTTCTTCCCCCAGCTTCTACTGTGAGACCTAACGCCATGCACCCATACCAGTCCTCAGTCTTGCCTGGGACCAGCTGGAGCCCGTTCACTGGGAGCACCTTAGGGGCTCCAGCACCGTCATCACGCATTCCATGCCTTCTCTCCACTATGCTCCCAGCAGTGACCAACCCCTGCCCTGATCGGTCCCCCGGCCACACCTGTGGGGGCTCTCCTGCTTCCTTATGTTTCTGCACTCTTTCCTTCGGCGGTTTGCCCCTCATGCCTCCCATAAATCACATGTAACTGAGCCCCTGTCTGGGAGCTCCCTGCAGGCAACTTGACCAAGGCTACAGATAACTGCACTGAGGTTACCTGCTTGGGTATCCCTCTCTGAGCTTTGTAAAATAACCTCCTCTCTGCCCAACCCCTTTGAAAGGCCTTTCCCTATCATCAAGCAACAGACTAAGAAAGCATGCAGATAGTCTAATAATATCCAAACCAAAATCTAACAGAAGAAATCTACAAATATTCAGCTGTCATTAAACACCAACAGATGCCACAATCAGTTAACCAGCCAGCCAGATGTGGCCGAGGCCAAGCTGCCCAAGCAATCAGGAGATGGGTATGCTTATGTGCTGAGGTAGGAGTGGCGGTGTTCACCCTTTGGAATCCTGGCAGAAGTTGATGGAATTTAGGGCTCTTGTCTTCCAAAGACACACACACACACACACACACACACACACACACACCCCTGGAACAATGACTACAGATGACTAATTTAAGGCCAATTTGTCTCTTATTTCCCTAAGCAAATTAATTTTTCTCCTGTGTCACCTGTGCGCCCATTTCTAACTGGTAAGAGATAATTACATTATCTTCCAGTTGTTGAACCCTCGCAGCCTGTCTGCACCCAGTTTGCGAGCTTCCGCCTGTTCCCCATCCCCTCCCTCTCTGGCTTCCCACAGGCCCATCTCCGTCAGCTTCCCCTCAGCCCACCCCTCTGCCCTCTCATTCAGTCTGAGAAATCCCGTCTCAGCCTGAAGTCCAAGACCCTCCTTTCTCGCAGAAGACCCTTTGCCTCCGCCTGAACGTAGACTCGCCCTTCTCCCATCGGAGCAGCCCTTTCCCTCGGCACTGGGCCCCTTCTCTAGGCCCCTCCTTCAAAACTGCAAGCTTGACCCGGCGACCTTCACGAGTCGCTCACCCACCGCTCTCCATGACTACTGAGGTATGAACCAACAACAGATGACACTTTACCCAGCCCAGACCTTTCCCCACCCTTTCAGAATCCTAAATCCAACACTTCCTTGCAGCTCGATGCAGTCAGAGCCAACGGGCCTAGAATTAGGCTCCCTATCTTTCCCTCTCATGTCAGACCTGCCCTTCCTCTATCACCCCCCACGCCCCCACTCCCGTCACCTCAACTGCACAGTCACACCTGGTGCTGCTGATTCGCTAAGCCGTTCTCAGATCATCGTCTGACGCCATCAACCAGGCCCCGTCCTCCCACTGGAAGCGGACTTTCTCAGATTCACTCTCCGCGGTGGAGCCAGCTCCTCAGGCAAACGCAGACGGGACTCAGTCTGATTCTGTGGCCCTTTCTGAAGCTTAGCAAATGTTTCTGTCGTCTTCAGTTTCTCCACCTAATAGAGATGGTAGCCATTCCTGAACCAAATGAACCTGTTCCCCTTCTGTCCAATGTCACTCGCCCAAGGCACCTTTATCTGTCACGTGGACACTGTCAGAGCCCAATTGTGTCCATCTATTTTTCCACCGAAGGCTGAAAATGTTCTAGTTTCTTCAAAATTTCTACGTTACCCTTTTCTCCAGGAAATATAATGAACATGGTCAATTTAGAAATAAAAAATGAGGTAGGGACACCACAAAACACATATGTGCAGAGGGTGTGATATTTAGATCAATATAAAAGATTTGAGGAGAGTAGGAGAGACCCAGTATTTGGTATGCTTGGTCTTAGCGAAACAGTTTCCCATGAAAATACCCCCCCCCAAAAAAGCGTGAAAAGTTTCCATAAAAAGGATTGAAAAGGCTCTGCAGACTTCAAAGGGCTTTTGAAGATGTTTTGATGGGTTACGTGCAAATGAACATGTAGATGAAATTTCCATCGAAGTCCACATGCTCTTAAAACATGGAGGGGAAGGGCGCGGCCAAGCATGCCCTAGGGTTTCTGGTCTCAGTGCAATGTGCAGCGTTCAGCCAGCTGAGGGGGCGGGGCTCACCGCCGCTGCACCCATGGCTTTGCAGGTTCAAAGCACAGAGACACCAGCGAGTGTCAGGAAGAAAGGAAAGGTGTGCAATGGGTTAGGCGCGTGAAGACCCGCTTTCTGCTCACTCAAAGGAGGTGACAGCACCGGAGCTGTGGCGCTGAGCTCCTTTCCCTTGATTTTATTTGGATCATTACCGGCTGAATCAACACAGTTTTGAGTCTCTATTTCACGCCAGTTACCACTCAGAAATGCAAGGTTTCTATCAGCCTGCCCTCACCTTTGCTAGGATGCAGGAACGTTTCTTCTGCCGCTGAGCTAATCGCAGCGCCGTTAACTGGGGCATGGCGTCCAGGCGCAAGCAAGCCACAGTGGAACTGGACTTGGCTTGGTAGAAAACGTGCACATCCATCCATTCTCTGGCTAAGACAGCCCAGCGTAGGCACGTGTGGTTCATGTCCTCCTGAGGTAGTTTAGGAGCTGGAAACCCCATCTGCCACCTGGCGATCTCACACCTGGGTCCTGGTCCCAGCATCCCGCCGAGCTGTGGGCTGAAGTTACGCCACACACACACACACACACACACACACCCCTGCAGATCACTCCATGCTGCTGGCTACCCTAAACGTAGCGCTTTCCAGCTCAGAAATCCAATTTGTCAGCACATGACTTGGTGACAAAACTAAAAGTAGCTTTCATTTGGGATTTTCAGCATTAAAAGAAGGAAAAACAAAAACAAAAACAAAAACAAAAACAAAAAACCCTAAGTTCTCTTGCCTGGCCAAAATGCTCCACTGTGCAAGGTCTTGGTCCCAAGGCAGAGTGAGACGATGCCTGATGCAAATGGCCGCCCCTGATTTTTTTTTTTTTTTTTTTTTTTTTTTTTGAGACAGGGTCTCTCTATGAAGTTCAGGCTGGCCTTGAGCTCATTTTTGTAGCCCAGGTTGGTCTCGAACTCACACCGATCCTCCTGCCTCAGCCTCCCAAGTGCTGGGATTACAGGCGTGGCCACCACGCCCGGCTCTGCCCCTGACTAACACTTGCAAAGTTCCTGAGCCCTTCCCAGCATTCCTGAGGAGCAATAACATGCGATCATCCCACCGCTCCCCGAGGCAGCGCCTCCCAGGAAGGGAGGACAGTTCAATGGTGGCTGTGCTTAAGATCTTCAAAAGAAAAAGAGAAAAGATTATAGGGCATGGAGTCTTTTGATTTCAGGCATTCTGAGAGCACAGACTTCACATTCGATTTTGTTTCCATGCTTCTCTGTGGTACTTAATTTAAAAAACACCATCCATTAACTGAAAATAAATCCTCCTAACCCTAGGTCAAGGTCAACGGGAGAGAGGAACGGTGGTGGAAGAGGAGACTGTCCCAGAGAGGAGATCCCTCCTGACAACCGCTACTTTTCCATCGTCTGCTCCCAGCGCTCACCGTCAGACATTTGGGGCAAGGTGAGACAGGAGAAATTCACCCCTTGGATAATAACACTGATTTGATGCCTCATCTCCAAAATATTCCTCGGGCAGACTGGACACAGACACCATACCCTGAAGGAAGAGACGGGGCTACTCCAAAATGAAAGCTTTCCCTGGAGGGTCTTAGCCACCAGCTCATCTCCAGGCTGCCACAGGGTGACTGGGTCACATTAAAGATTGTGGAAATGAATGGTCACCTCTCGCCACTAGATGAAGGGTTGGGAAACTAAGAAGGAAGAGAAATGTACACCAACAAACAATCTCTCACAGAATGTAGAGCCTTGCATTTCCTTTTTAGCGGTGCTGTAGCTGTGCCACAGATCCTGGGTCTAAGGCTCAATTCCCAAGTTTGGACCTGCTTCTGAGTTTCACAGAACAAAGCCTCAACAAATCAGATTTTCCCAGTCCATAAATTACAGCCCGGGAGTAAATGAGGCACCTCTGGAAGCAGCACTGCCTTTTTCAGGCCAGGACAACTTGAGCTGAGTTACTGCTTCTGTGGAATAAGCAGACTCTTGTCCTGATTGAAAGAAAGAGCTCAGTTCCTTAAAGGGCCAAGCCGAGTATTTGGGGGAAGATCCTGAAAGACCTAGGACTCAGGAGCATCCTGGATCCAGGTCGCAGGGCTCCTCCCAGCACCCAGGTGTGTGCTATGGGCATCCAAGCAGGACCACACTCAGGCACCCAGAGAAGGGGCGGTGCCCTGCGGCAGACCACCAGCCCTGCATACCTTACTGGAACATCACCCTTGGACTATACAGTCAGCCTCAGTGATCCTGGGCAGCATGCAAACAGCAGGAACCCCAAAACCCAGGGGCCCCGAAACCCTCAGTGGGTGAGACTGCTATGTGGAAGAGAGAGGAGAGCCTAAGGAGCTGCTGAGGTGGGTGTCAAAGGGTAGGGAGGAGCCCTCTCTCTGCCCACACCACAATCCAATCTCGATCTCAAAAACGTGATGTTGTTCATTTGATGACTACATAAGGATGGAGGAATACTGCACAGTGCACTCAGCTGGACACTAAATCAAGAATTATTATTAAAAATATGCATTCATGAAATTTCTAGCACAGATCTTCATTTCCACTAAAACACTGTATTAGTTACTTTTTACTAGTTGCTGGGACAAATACCCGACACTCAAAATGAAGGAAGCTCACAGTTTGTGAAGGTTTCAGTCCATATTCGGCTGGCCCAAGGCTGAGTGGAACAGAGCAGAGAGCATCCAGTTCATGGCGGCGGAACAGCAACAAAATGGCAGTAGAGGTAGCCAACCAAACACGGCAGCAGAGCAATATCAACAGCTCCAGTCTGTCTCTCTGTCTCTCTTTATATTACATTCAGGCTCTCTGCTTTAGCCTCCACGTTAGGCTACACCCATAATCCCAGAAGTACTTCAACCCATAATCCCATCAGTACTAATACCCATAATCCCAGGGATCATGGATCAAGTCTCAAATTCTAGAAGTCCCTGTCCAGTGACTACATGAGGCTTTGGGGGGACAACTAGACATGAACCATAACAAACACCAACGAGCATCTTTAAACATAACAATAAAAAGGAATACAAAAGACAATAGGGTACACTAAACAGTACAATTAGAACTGGGGGGCATCAGAATTCCATGCGTGGAAATGAAGAAAGGGACAGAGAAGAGGAATGGAATCCTGAGGAAGACAGAAATGGAAGACAAGAGATATTAATGTGGGGTATAAGTGATCAAATGCAGTGGGTGTGTAATAGTGTGCCAAGGTAAGACTTGGGGGTTCTCTGTTGGTAACAGATCCTTGGGAATTTTTAAAAACCAATTGTCTGCTTTTCCAGGGTTATCATATACATCTATCTATACCTATACCTATACCTATACCTATACCCATACCTATACCTCTCTATCTCAATATATACATATGTATATATATATATATATATATATATATATATATATATATATGCATAATATATGTGTACACCTATGCCTATGATGTTTCAGCAAAGAAGAAGAATGAAATTCTTCATTTGGAGAGGGGTGGATGTGAACTGTTAAGTAAACTAAACCAAGCACAGATCAGTCGTGCACATTGTATCTCAAATGCCGAAGCTAGCAAAGCCCACCTATAGGCAAACCCTGACTAATAGCAGCCAGTGGAGGGTGTGAGTGACTGGATTTGATCGAGGTCTGCCTATGCTATGCCCCAATGGAAATGTCAGACAGTAATGTGTATAGTTAATATGTTTAAAAAATAAAATTTTCAAAGTAAAAAAAAAAAACATGTTGCTTACTATACTTCAGTAACTATCCAAAGTATGCTGTATTTTAAATGTTTAATTTGTTCATTGTATGTAAATCTGTGTTCTGGAATAATAAACATTAATAGTGTCAACTGTTCTCATTTTTGTTAGTTGGCTTCATATTGCACTACTTGCACATGTATTTTATTTGAAAATTAAGAAACTAAGGGCTGGCCAGATAGCTCAGCAGATTAAAGCACCTGCTTAGGCAGACACAGAAACCAGGGTTCGATCCCCAGGCCTGCGGAGCCGGCCCACCCCTGGGGCATGCTGAAAGGGCAATTGAGACTGGGTGTGGTGGCGCATGCCTATAATCCCAGGGCTTGGGAGGCTGAAAACAAGAGGCTCCCTAGCAGTCCAATCTGTGTAGTGAGAACCTGTAGACCCTTTATTAAATACAAAAAAAAATACAAAAGATAAAAATAGTCATAATTACATAAGTTAATTAATTATGAGTTCTGTGTATGAAGTATGAAAGGCACACCTCTTACAACTCAACACCCAGAGCGGTAGTGTACTTCCTTTTCTCACCTTTTCCTATAAATGTTTCCACGCGGAGGAAAAGGAGAGGGGAAAGGTCAATTCTGACCATGTTCTACCTTTTGGTTCAGAAGATTTTTTTTTTTTTTTATACTGTACAGTAACTCATTCACATCACCCAAGTAAACACAGCACGCAACGCTTCAGAATGCGTTGCTTTAGAGTCAGTCAGGTCAGGACGAGGCCTCCAACTCTAGGTTCCAAGACGAGGCAGATGAAGGGACACAGCAAGTCCAAGGACCCCCACTCTGCACCCAGCAAACGCAGAGATGAGGCCCAGGAGAACTGGAGCGCTCAGCACCCCAGAAAAGGGGAAAGAAAACTGAGTCAAGGAAATGACAAGAGGTTCAGACCTCAAAGCCTCACATTCTGGGCTCAGTGGGGACCTTCCCTGCCCTGCTGTCGAAGCTCACCCTGGAACAGCTCTGGGAGCCCCGAGGAACTCGGAGGCCTGGAGCCCAGCCAAGAGTAGAAGCCCAGGCCTAGGTCAGATCCCAGCCCCGCAGGACCGAGTAGGAAGGAGAGAAGTCTGGAGGAAACCAGCACAGGGTGTCAAGGGAGACAAGCGGTGACCCCCATGGGGGCTGAGGAGGGGCCAGGCAGGCGTCGCTCCACCACGGAGGATGCAGGGCCGCACCCCACACCCGTGCGGCCTCAGCACCTTGCAGCAGGGACTTCCCAAGGCTCAGATGGGGAGATGGAGGTACAAGAAACAGGCTGGGCCCCGAACAAAAGGCTGCCATCCTCTCCCAGGGCTGGACGAGGCCACCTGGAAGAGCGCAGCAGGACGCAGCCTTTGCCCTTCACTGAGAGGGGCTCAGACCTGGCCTCAGGGTCCACACTCTCAGCCCTCAGGCTGCCATTGCAGCCAAGAAACCCACCCTGCCAGCCTCACTGCTGGAGAGCAGCCTACAGGGCCTTCTTGCAGGGTCCCATGGTGGCCCCAGCACTCACACTCTGCAGTGCAGCCAGTGTGCTGAGCTCCGTGCAGGTGGCTGTGTGCCGCTCCTACTCTGCCGGTGCCCACCCCTCACGGCGGGACCAAAGCTAGTTGGTAACACGGTAGAGAGAGAGACACTGGGATTAGCCGAGTCTCCTGAGGATACTGCGAGCTCAGTGATAGGGCAGACAGAGCACAGTGCCTCTGCGAGGCCTTCTGAGAGTCTGCGCCTGGGTAGGGGTGATGATGCTAGTCCTGAGGAGTGCGTGCACACGCAAGGCATGACGCCATCTTCTGCTCCTTCGCCCCCCAGCTTCCTTCCCTATATGCACAAGTTCTTCCCTGCCTTATTTTCTTACACCTGCCACTCTCAGCCATGGGCTGTCTGGACCTCTCCCTGCTGTCACTGGTGGTGACTGGCTGCCAAGAAAATAATTTGTACAGTGAGGGAGCCTTGGGAACCCTAGGAAAGGGGCGGGCACACTGCCCCACAGGCTTCTGTTTCTCTGTCCCAGGATCCTTCCTACCTCGCTGTTCAGACTCAGGCAGTAAAACCTGAGCATTTCGTGAGGAGTTCAGGCCTGGCTGCCGTGCCTCAGCCTGGAGACTGCAGGTTGGGGTTCCTGGCCTGCCGCCTTGGGCACATTCAGGTCTCCCTCCTAGCAAGAGGTACGTCGAGGCTACTTGGTAAGTACTCGGGCGGTCACAGAGAAGGCCTGTGCTTCCAAGTCAGAAAGGGACAACGGAGGACAAGGGAGCGCCTGGCCTTTGTTGGGAGCCTCCCCCACCAGCACAGCACTAGGAGCTTTGTGTTATCCTCTTCATATTCCCTGGAAAGATAGGCACTGGAGAGGTGGACACAGATGTTCACTTAGCAGTGCTCACAGAGGACAGGCGTGAAGGTCTCGCAGGAGTGACACAGACCTGCTGCGAAGGAACCACCCGAGCCTTGGCACATCCCACGGAGGGTTTGGAGCAGAGCCGCCCTTCGGAGCTGTCCTAGCTGAGGCCAGGCCCAGGTTTGCACATGTGCATGAGCCATGGCTGGAGCACACGCTTTGGACAGGCCCTCTCTGCAGCCAGCACGGCCTGGGAGGGAGCTCGGCCGAAGCACAGGAAGGAGGGAGGGAAGGAGGGAGGGAAGGAGGGAGGGAAGGAGAGGGGAAGGAGGGAGGGAAGGAGGGGAGAAGGAGGGAGGGAAGGAGGGAGGGAGGGAGGGAGGGAGGGAGGTGCTCCAGCTGAGCAGGCAGAGCACACACACACACACACACACACACACACACACACACACACACACGACGCTGCAGGCTGTGCTCCGGCTCCTTCGGCATTTCCCCACCCACAGGGAGAGCATCTCCAGATCCCAGCTGTTCCCACCCCTGGGAACCTGTGTGCACAAGGGACGGAATCCGGGCCA
Source organism: Myocastor coypus (assembly GCA_004027025.1). Taxonomy (NCBI): domain Eukaryota; kingdom Metazoa; phylum Chordata; class Mammalia; order Rodentia; family Myocastoridae; genus Myocastor; species Myocastor coypus. The sequence continues at coordinate 31,273 of PVJA010003037.1, read as the reverse complement.
CAGCCCTCTGCCTACCAGTCTCTGTGCCCCGCCTTCCCAGCTCACCCCTCTTTGCTTAGGGTAACCTGCCAGGAATGCTGGCCCAGCTCTTGATGGCCTGGTCTCCACACATTTCTTAGGCCATGACTGACGTGATGGTTTAAATATGAGGCATCCTCCAAAGACTCATGAATTGAGGCCTTGACTCCAGAGCAGCAATGCGCAGAGGGGATTTGGAGAGGCAACTGCATGGTGAGGAGACCAAGCTCCTGAGAGCCTTAGCCAAGAGCTGGGCAGGCTCCTAGGAGGCAGGCTTGGAGGAGCAGCCAGGGCCCTGGGGCTGCAACTCCCCAGGGCCCACCTCTGCTCAGCCCCTCCTGCATTCCCTGCTTCCTGGCTGCCACCAGGGAAGCCACTTCCCTCTGCAAACCAGTTAAGCCTGCAAGCCAGCTGACCTCCAGCTGACAGCTATGAAGCCTTGAACCCTAGCAAACTCTGTCTTTTACATTGTACGTTTCGCGTATTTTGTCCCAGCAGCAGAAAGGTCACTGATGTACCTGCTGTGCTTCCAGTTACTGATACAGCTGGGAATACGGCACCAAAAGGATTCTCCCTTGCACCACCTGGGTAGCCGCAGCTCTGCTCCCTGCTAAGGAAGGAGGCTAACCACTGCTGTCAGTAGAGGCGCCCTTCTCCTCGGCTGCTGGACACAGGGCTCTACAGATAGTAGTCATACTGCCATGTGCATCCTTCCTGCCCTTCGCTGGTGGAAGCATTCTCCAGGAGCCAAAACCTCTCGAGCCTCAGAGCCTGAATCTGAGAGCACTCACAGCGTTTGAGAAGACGCCTCTCTACCTCCAGAAAGCCTCACCTCCACGGTGTCGCCTCACTTGCCTATTTTCCAATGCCATCGGCTGTACCTGACCAGCAGCTACTACACGTGATGGGGCCTTGGTTGGGAGCAGAGGGTACACAGTCCGGTGGGTGCTGGGTCCAGCATACGCAGTGTCCTGTGCTGATGAACCAGAGCCTCTGCAGGTCCACAGACAGTCAGGCAGGGCAGAGGCATTGACAGCCAGGACAGGCAGCAGGAACAATGAATCTCTGCCTGTCCCAGGAGGGAAGCAGCTCAGTGTCACCAAGCTCCCTCTCACCAAGCAGCTGTTCCCTCTCCTCCATAAATGACGCTCTCCAAAGGGTCGTGGCACTGGTTTGTGTAGGTGGTGGGGTGGGTGTTTGGTGGAACAAGGGTTCGCTTGGTTGTGTGGAGTGGGAGGTGCAGCTAATACTATTAGGCCTGTGGCAGCCCCAGTCCCTGCCACCACGACTTCTCTGTGCATGCTCACTGTATTTGCTGGCTTCCTGGTGCTCGTATCAGATGCTGGCTGGGTCATTCTAGAGACTTGGTTGCGTAAGGCCTCTCCCCGATGGGTGGGGAGTGCTGGAGCAGGCACTCACTGGAAGATTCTGTTGCTTTTTCTTGCTCCCACGCTCCTTTCTCCATGTTCCTCTATTTCACATTCCTTTGTTCACCATCGGTCCACCTTTGTCCTTTGCCACTGCCCATGGGCCCACGTGTGTGTGTGTGTGTGTGTGTGTGTGTGTGTGTGTGTGTGTGTCTATCCTCATTTTAGACTACTTCTCTTCCAATAATAATGGGTGCTCCATCCAAAGCTGTGCCCCCTGGGGGGATTTTCTGAGCACTGTCCTAATGGATCTGTTTTAGTTACTTCTCTCTCATTGCTGGGACAAATACCTGGCGCACAAGCTTAGGGAAGGAAAGGCTTAGTTAGCTCACAGTTACTGGAGGTTTCATAGTTTAAAGAAGCCTGAATTGCATAGCAAGACCTCGAGACTACACTGCCAGGATGATTCGCTCCATATCTTCGAGAGAGGCCACCTGATGTGGTGGAAGGTGAAACTCTGACAACGCGTGCTGTCAGTTTAACAGTTTGTACCTCTCTTGGCCACACCCCTCAAGCCCCGCCCTGGTCCTTTGACTCCACCCCTCAAGCCATGCTCTTGACTGCCCCGTGATTTACATGAGAATTTTTTGGGGAACAACTAGGTATAAACCACCACAGGATTGCACCCATATGGGGCTGTAAGGGGACCGCATCTTCAGTTAGCGTCAACCCGCACCAACTGCAAGACCCCCAGTGACTTGCAGCGTTTTCCTCCTCTAGCAGCTAAGCCTCTCCTCACATCCATGCAGCCCCAGTGAGAGCTGTGGGAGAGGTGCTGGCACAATAGGGACAGGGACAGAACCAGCTCATGGAGCGCAGCACTGGCTGCATGGCCACCTCCTGTCCCGTCAGCTCCTCCATCTCTACCAAGACGCTGCGCCAGGCCCCCTAGATGCCTAGGCATCAAGACCCTGGCTCGCCTGTAATACTGCGCGACATTCTCCGAGTCTTGGACAGACATCAGGAGCACCCTGAAAGTCAGTGATGTCGCCGCAGTTCTGGGAAAATGTGCTGGCAACGTTATCTGGCCTGCACACGTGTGCAGCCAAGAGTCCTTGGGAGAGGATTCACATGTATTTCCACAACTGGTACCAGAGAGTCTCTTTCAAAGCCTCTGAAAGCATGAATTAGTCCTGGGGTTTGCCGGAGCTCAAGCTTTGGAGTCTGGGCTCCTCTTCCTTATCACTGTGGTCGGCTCATTTAGTGAGAGCTAACGAAGCTCAGAACCACTGATCTGGCTACAGTCTGGACCAGATAGCTTTCCTGCCTTCTCCAACTGCGGGCTGCTCTTGGACATGCAGGCAGCCAGGGCCCAGATGCAGACAGGGTCAGCAGGAAACGAGCAGCCCAGCAGATGGGTCACAAATGAAAACTTGCGGCCCCTCGTCGGGCCAGCTGTCCTAACCTCCAGAGGGAAGTTAAGTCGGCGCAAGGAAAGGCGGGGACTATTTGTGAAATTCATAGACAAATTCCTTAAACAGTGGTTGTTCTCTGCATCACCTCTGTCTGCCCACGGCTTTTTCATTTCAGTGCTGCACTAGAAATTGATGCTACACAGAGCTTTCCCTCCTCCTCATCCCCCCGCAGGAAGTGTATCATGTCTCGGCTCACCAGGGGATACCCGGTGACCTGCTGGGGGCGTGAGCCGGAGCGGTTCCTATGACAGCATGTGCCACTTCGCCTTAATAAAAATCACCAAACTAAAAACAGATGACAGCTGCAGATGCTGAGAAGCTGAAACACATAAACAAACCTTTTCCTTCCCAGAGTCTGTCTGTTTTTGACCAACTGGAGTGTGTGTGTGTGTGTGTGTGTGTGTGTGTGTGTGTGTGTGTGTTGTGCTTGTATGTGTGTTGTTGTTGTGGCTGTCCATGTCTAACGAAGACTGCAGGAGTCCTGGGCCAAATGTTATACACAGGGTTGTAGCCTGAAGAAAAAGCTTCCTGGGACATTCAGTGGCCAGACTTGGTGAAATGGCAGGGCAGTCTGTTCTAGAAGGATCCATGTCACACAGGGGGTCTCCTTTGATTGTTCCTACTTTTGTCACCAAAAAGCAGCAGGGAAGGCCTGTGTGTCTTCCTGACTCTCCCTGTAGTTGTAGTTATGTCCCTTCCGGTCACTGTATCGGTCAGCAACATCCATTCAGACCCCGCGGTAGGCAAAACTGCACCACCAGACTCTGCGAAAGTAAGAAAAAGAGCAGGAGATGTGAAGTGGTTTAGGAAAACCACACGCACACTTGTGCGCGCAAGCAGGCAGTTGGCGTGGAAAGAGCGCAGCGCAAGGTCTCAGCGGAAGTGTCGCTGTAAGCGGAAGGAGAGGCAAGGACGCACGGGGCCTTCAGAGAACGCCCTGCCGAGGCCGCCCCCGGATGTTTCTTTCTTATGAATCTTCAGATCCGCGTCTCCTACCACCTAGTCTTAAGGTTCCCACGGCCTACTTAAGCTGGCCTTCACATGGCCAGGCCTTTCCAGTCGATCTCTCTAAGCTATGCTACGGCTCTTCAGAAAGCGTCAGACTTTCTCTGCAAAGTTTATTTACACTTATGAAAAACGTCATCCTAGTCGAGGATGTGTAATGGCTCTATACTGAGTCTCAGGGGACAGGAGAGGAAACAACCCTAGGCCTAGAGGCCGTCTACGTAGAAGCCATCATGCAGCAGTACCGAATGCTGTCTTCAGCTAGTGTTCGTATATGTTAACTGCTGAGTAAATTGCGTGCACGTCTTTTCTTATATATGGTTTCATCATTCGCAGAGAATGACTTGTGCTTTACATTTTAAAAAGCCCTGAACATGAGCCATCATCCTGGTAACCACACTGGGGGTGGGGCTGAGATGCGCTCCACCCTGGATGCATCGTCTTTGCCTGGATGTCCACCTTGCAGACGGCCAGGAGCAAGACAACGCGCAAGCGCGAGGGAACGGCGAGCGGGAAGTCCTCAGCGCCGCGTTCATTAGCTTGTACAGCGGAGGAAGCTGCGCTGTCGTCCTTCCTCCACCCTATAAATTCTTTGCCTTTTGTTTGATTTCTGTGTGTAATTGTTTCATTTCGTTTCGTTTGACGAATAGATGTACATGCTCCCTAGGAGTGTCAGTGGCAAGTATATTATCCAGATCAAGAAGAATAAATAGACAATGAGAACTAAAATCTTTGTAAAAAAGAAACAGTGAAGGGAATTTATCTCACCAGAAATCACAATAAACAACAACATGGAAACAGTACTGATTCATAAATAGACAAGACAATCAGCTGGTAAAACAATATAAAAAGTGAAAAATAGATCTAATTGTAGAAAAATTTACTGCCTGTAAAGGTAACATTTAAAAGTAGTAATGGAATGATAGTGATCAGATGAGAATGTATTCTCTTCAAGGGAGGAAGGTGTTTGCTTTCTTAACCCACCTCTAATTTTAAAAACTTTCAGGGAAACAATTCAAACAGCAAAGCAATGAAATGAAAACGTGTCTTTAAAAGTCTGAGAATAAAATATGTAATATTTTGTAGGACAGAATGAGAGGGTGGCTATTTTAGGAGTTAATTCCTGCAAAGAAGTTAAACATAGCTACAGTATAAACTACAAACCCTATTTCTGGAGATATAGCCAAGAGAAGTAAAAATGTGTATCTGCAAAGAAGCATTCAGGCACATGGTTGTGTACAGCGATAAAATAATCACAGTTGGCAAAAATAAACGAATGGATAAAACTGCTCTGATTTCCATCAGCTGAGTATTGCACTGGGCCTAGCCACATGAGGGACTATCAATCAGTCGTAAGAGAAGCTGTGAGGTGCCGATACACAGCGCGACACGGATGAGCACTGCAAATGTTACGACAGCGACATGAATCACATATGAAGGCCACGTGGTGTGCAGTTTATACAAAAATTTGCACAGCATTTCAGGACAGGCGACTTACAGAGACAGAAGCAGATTCACTGAGTCTAGGCAGGAGAATCGCACGTCTGAATGCAGCGTGAGCAACTAGGGAAACTTGTGAGACTCTAAGAATAAAAAGCGAAAGAGCTAGGGATACAAGTCAGTGAGAAGACCCTGGGTCCATTTCCAAGAACCACAAAGAAAAGTAAAAATTTACACGACCACATCAATTGACAGTATTAAAGGCATTTGACAAAATTCAATACCTGTTTATATTTTTAAAGAAATTCTCAAAAAACTAGCAATAGAAGGAAATTCATAAAAGTGATCAAGAGCAACTATAAACATCTACAAGTAATGTGATTGGCAAAGAAAATTCAGTCTTTTCCCATAATCCATTTCCTTTCCAGAAAAAGGAAAGGTCATACTCTCTTATCCAAATGTGGCATTGGAATGTCACCCACTGAATAAGCCAGGGAAGGTGCATAAAAGCCATAAATATCTGAAAGGAAAAAATAAAACTGTTCCTATTTATAGAGGACATGAGTGACCATGTTTAAAAAAAAAAAAAGCCCAAACACATCTACTCCTAAAATCCTTACATTCCTAAGAAGATTAAGTAAATAAATATAAATCTATTTTATTTCTCTATATAGTAGTGAACATAGACACTGAAATTTACTAGTCAGAAAAAAAAAAAAAAAAAAAATTTCAGTTTAATCCAGCCACACTTGTGTAGGCTTTCTTTCTTAAGAAATTATACCACAAGGCCAGGCGTGGTGGCGCACGCCTGTAATCCCAGCACTCGAGAGGCTGAGGCAGGAGGATTGGTGCGAGTTCAAGACCAGCCTGGGCTACAAAAGTGAGCTCAAGGCCAACCTGAACTGCATAGTGAGACCCTGTCTCAAAAAAAAAAAAAGAAATTATACCACAGCATAACTTTGACTTTGAAGAAAGTCAAAGATTTAAGACATACCGTGCTCCTGGATACAATTAATATAGTTAAGACATCGGCCCCTCCCAAGTTTATCCAAAGGTTTAATGCAATTTCTATCAAATTTTCCACAATGCTTTTTTCAAAATATAGACAAGATTATTTTCAAATGGAACATAGAAGGAACTAGAACAGATAAGCTAATTTTGTAAAAGCAAAGTAGGAGGGATCAGTCCAGCCATCCTGAAGCTGATCCTGCTGCTGTATTGCTCAAGCCTGAGGTCTACACGGAGTGAGCGACAACACGGGCAGCGGCTAATCGGAGCCGAGTGAGAAGCCAAGACACAGCCCTCACAGGCGTGGGCAGCACTGATTTGTTACAAAACTGCAAAAAATAATTCAGGGGAAGATCATGCTTCCAATTAGAGTAATTAAACACTGGAAAATCAATCGAGCGGTCGATTAATTGTCTTAGTCTAGACCCCTTACCTTCCAAAAAAATTCATTCCAGGTAGAGCACAGTCTTCAACTCATAAAGCTTAATTGAAAACACAGAAGAAAATATTTTGTATCAAGAACTGAGTAGAGAATTCTTAGACTTGAGATCAAAAGCCAGATCTGTAAGAGTAGAAGCAGATAGCTTAAGTTGAAAGCTAAATTATGTGGTAAAAAATAATCCAATAGTACACAGCCACCTTCTCTTGGTTCAATGAGAGGAAAGGTCTGAACTATTGGTGTTTAGACAAGATATCAAGTCTGCATCTTGTACTGTATATAACTACTATGAAGACAATATTACACAATGTATTAATTATTGTAACTGTCCTACTAACCTGTTTAGAAACTCTCATTGCTATTTCTTTCTCATTAAAATTAATATAAATTTTAAAAGTAGCAAAAAAGATAAAAGTAATAAGGTTTATGGAAAGCAAATGTTAATGTTCAATTATTTGTCCAATCTGGTATCTGTTAGCTATATCTGTTAATCTGAGCAACATATTTGTGATAAAAATAGAAACAACCATTGTTTGTTATCTATTCTTGTTTTGAAAATCTGTAATATGCATATATTGTTGCATGTTATACAGTTTCTGTCTTTGTCTTTGCTATTTGTTTTTGCTTTTACTATTCAAAATAAAGATGAAAACCTAAAGAAAAAAATAAATAAATTGAAAACTAAATTTTTGCAATGAGAAATATTTTGAGAGGATGAAAGTACAATCCAGAGTCCATGAATAGATCTTTAGTCCACCTACTAAAAGACTGGTATTTGAAATGAAGCACTCTCCGAAGTTAATATTATTTAAAGTCAAGTTAAAAATTAAAGACAGAAATAAATACTTTACCAAAAAGATATGCAGATGGCAAATAAGCAAGTGATAAGGCCAACACCACTGCACTGACATTTAAAATGCAATTTTAAAACACAGTGAAATTTCGCTAAACACTTCTGTGAATGGCTAAAACAAAAAATAGTGGCAACATCAAATGGACACAGAGAAGTTGGATCAGTCATACATTTCCGGTGAACATTTTAAGGAATGGTATAATTATGTTGGAAAAGAGTTTTTCAGAGTTACTAAAAATGTAAACATGCACCTCTCACATAAAACCATGAATGGCACTGTTGGGGATTTATCCTAGAGAAACAAAAACCCAGCAACCTTTGCACAAAGGTTTAGAGCGGTTTCATGTGTCTATCCCAAAACTGGGAAGAATCCAGATGCTTCAGTGGGTGAATGACTAAACGCACAGTGCTACGTTTGTACCAGGGAATGCTACTGAGAAATGAAAAAGAACAAACTGTTGACTGTACACAGCACCTTCGATCGGACGCTGGACAACCATGTGCCAACCCCTAAAGTGCACATACTACATGATTCCATGTATATAGCACTCTTGAAAAGAGAAAATTTTTAAAAGAAAGCACAGAGTTTTGTGGTTGCCAGAGGTTAGAAAGAAATTCAGGGGAGGGAAGTGATGTGTAGGTCCAAGAAGGCGGCTCAAGGGCCCCCGGAGGACACACTGGGCTGCATCCTAGTCACACCCATGTCAGTACCGTGACCGCAACGTTGTGCTAGAGGCTGTCAGACGTTACTGCCACTAGGGGAAATAGTAGGACGCATGAGATCTCTCTCCTCTCTCTCTCTCCAATTTCTTACAACTTCGTCTGTACATATGACTATCTTAAAAAAAAAAAAAAAAAAACCCTAGTGAAAAAACAGGAAAGTCAGTTAAAACATGAAATAAAATGCAGAAGCCATAAAAGACAAGGCCAATAAAGTTAAATTCATAAAAACAAAACAAAATAAAAAAGTATATGGCAAGCATGTTATAAAGCATGGAGAAACAGAATCCAGACTGGGTATGGTGGCATTCACCTGCAATCCCAGCTCTTGAGAGGTTGAAATAGGAGGATCGCTATGAGTCCAATCTGCGTAATGAGACCCTGTAGCCCCTGTACTAAATGCATAAAATAAAAAGAAACAAAACCCTAGAATTAAATTTGGGGCACAAATGCCAGACACAAACTGCTTTCTAAATACATATATTTCCTTCTTTACTGCTCACTATGAGAATTTCCACTTCTACTGGGGCGGAGCTATGGGTTTAATACAGCTGGCTTCCTTTGAAACTTATGTTGAAACTCAGTCTCCACTGAGCTGGCAACATACGGTTGTCAGGGTCGTGACCTCATGGCAACTTATTGTTGGCTTTACAAGACGAGCAGAGAGAGAGACCAGGGGACACATGTGTGCACCTTCTCTGTTGTCATACCGCTGTTAGCATTGCCAGATTCTATTAGCAAAAAGCATTATTATGGGGACCTCCTTTTTTTGCAGGACTAGGGTTGAAACTCACAACCTTGCACTTGTCAGGCGGGCACTTGTGCCACAGAGCTATCTCACCAGCCCCTACGGGGGCTCCTTGACCTGGGACCAAACCAAATCAGTTTTGTTCTATTATTAGCAACAGAAAATAGACTATAGCTTTGCACAGAGGAGAGGCATAAGGCACCAGCTGGCCCATAAAATGTACCCATGTCCCCTGGAAAGACCCTCCCTCTCTGGAAGGCATAGTCTCATCTGAAAGGCCCTGCTGCTCTTCTGCCACCTGGAACTTGTTCCCAGGGATTGGAAGACCAAGCCCATCTTGTGGTATGCAGACAAAAGGCCTTCTACTGAGATACAAAGAGACTTCATTCATTTATTTAATTGTCCTCAATCTGTGGAAGAGGGAGAGACCATCCAAGAAGCTGCTTCAGTGATCCAGCTGGGGTTATCTCGGCTCTAGGAAGAAGGGTGAGGAAACTAGCAGCAAATCCCGACGAAATGCAGCAGCAGGCAGCAACAGCCGCCCGTTGGCGAAGGGAGGAGAGGCAAGGTCAGCTTGCATCTCCAGGCCACAGAGCCACCCAGGCAGAGCGCACACCACCTCCAGGGCTGTAGCCTCAGCTCCAGGCTTCCCCACTGCCCCTCCAGGTGATCTGATTCATCATGTGCGACTCCTATTTCTCTCTTGACTGTGATATAACTGGTAAATTTCTACATTTTATTACAGACAGGTATGAGCTACCTATATGCAACATATAAAAAATAGCATGTGCTATTTACAGAAAGATTTCAAGAAATATAGAAACCATTCTTTTATTATTCTCAGGCACTGCTTTTTATCTCCTGCTCCAGCTACGGGTCTAAAATTCAGGTGTCCTCCTGTCTTTCTTAACTTCTCTTAGGCTGGTCACGTGACTCGCTCCATCCTGAGGACTCTAACACATTTCCCAGGTGTTAATGTTGAAACCTCTGAAGTTGCACCCCACTGTGGTTCTAATGGTTCTGTGGATAATATATGCACTTGTTTCTGTTTGTTGTTTTCTATTTCTATTTGTCTGTGTCCTTTCCTACACCCTTGAGATCCATTTAATAATCATCAAAGATCACCTTGTCAAGGTCTGACTTGGTTAGGAGTGCCTTGACTCACCTGTGCCGCCCCTTTCCCCACACTGTACACGTTAGTTTCTGTCCCTAACCTTTCCCATGCTCTGAGGTCACGTCTGGCAAAGCCATTATTCATTCATTCATTCATTCATTCATTCTTCATTCATTCATCAGTCATCCAGCCCTCATTTATCCAGCACTCTCCAGGGCAGGACAGCTCACCTGCATGTTCATGGTTGAGAGATTTAGCAAAATCTTAGTCAGTAACAGAATATCAACTAATTTTTAGTTAAACAATGTATCATAAACTTTTTGAAATGGAAATATGGCAAGATAAATGAATAAATTGAAATCTGGGAAGAAATTACATATAATCTGTCATTTTAAAAAGAACGTCAAAAATGATCAAGGCCAAAGCCAGGCGTGGTGGTGCATGCCTGTAATCCCAGCACTTGGGAGACTGAGGCAGGAGGATCAGTGAGAGTTCAAGACCAACCTGAGCTACAAAAGTGAGCTCAAGGCCAGCCTCAACTGCATAGCGAGACCCTGCCTCAAAAAGACAAAAAAAAAAAAAAAAAAAAAAAAAAAAAAAAAAAAAAAAAAAAAAAAAAAAAAAAAAAAAAAAAAAAAAAAAAAAAAAAAAAAAAAAAAAAAAAAAAAAAAAAAAAAAAAAAAAAAAAAAAAAAGATCAAGGCCACTTAGAAAGTGTATAACAAGACCAGAAGAATGTGTGTCATCTGCCTACACTGTTTTCTTTTGGAAATCACTAAAACCTGTATAGTTCAGAAGTGTGTCTTCTCTTTGGAGTAATAAAAGAAGCACCAGCAAGGCTTTATGGGAATAGAAAATTTCCTCTCATGCACGGAGGGCCAAAGGATAACTTTCAGACTTTCAGAAACAGCGAAGTATAGCCTTTGAATTTATTTTTATTAAGTTTATTCCAGTAACTGACTCCTTTCACTGTATGACTTCACAATTATGCTTCTTAAAGCTGCACTATCTGTATGGCGCACTGAAGAAGAACCAGATTGAAGCTGCTTTGCCTTCTTCTGGTTCCAGGCTCTTGGCAGCTATGGCTTACAGCGCATTAATGGCCAAGTCCCAGAACCACACCACACACAACCGGTCCCAGAAATAGCATGCAAATAGCATCAAGAAACCCTGATCATAAAGATACAAATCTCTGAAGGCTGTAGATCCCAAGTGCCTAAGGAATACACACTTTTCCAAGAAGCACATCAAGAAGGACTGTAAGAAGATGCAGGCAAGCAGTGCAAGGCCGTGAGTGTATGGCCCAAGGCCATGAAGTTCCTCCTGATAGCTCAAGGAGGTCCAGCCCAAGGTCTCAGAGGGTATGAACCATAGGCTCACTCGACTTGCCTATGTTGCCCACCCCAAGCTGTGGAAGCATATGTGTACCCCTACTGCCAAGGACAGCAGGCCTTGCTGGCCAAAGGCCCAGATTCCAGCCAATGCCCAGGCTCCTACCCTTGCTCCAGTTCAGGCTCCCAAAGATGCCCAGGGCCCCCTGAGTGCTCCCTAGTAAAAGCCTCTATTTGCCAATGTGAGGACTGGTGTGACCCCTGGGCTGTTGTCTGTGTTCTTTGTGCAAATACATCTAGGCAGGCTCTATTAAAACAAAACTGGAGTGCAGCTTATAACCTGTAACAAAGAAGCAGCCCTAATTCAGACCTGACTTACTGACTTCCTTCTTGCCTCTTGGGAGAGGACGGATTCCTCACATCGCCGTACCACCATTCTCCGTAGAGCTCTCGGGACGTGACCACTGAGTAGTGCCAGCTCTCTGCAGAGAACTTTGGGCTCTTCCAAGTCAGCTGAATTTTTAAGTTCCATTCTTTCCTCTCAAGCTTTGATAGCATATACCTCACTTTATTTGTGTTAACACTCATCAGGGTAGATGTGTGTTGTAAATATTTCATATTCTGACATTTTAAAAACAATGTTGTTTTCCCATGGAAAGACTTGGGGTGTGAATTCCAGACAAGCTAAAAATATGAGTCCTAAGAATTTCTTGTCTTTCAGAGTAAAGACTGAAAACTTGGCAAGTGAGCTCTCAGCACCTAAACACTGTCAGAAAATCTAGGCGTGGTGGCTCACGCCTGTAATCCCAGCACTTGGGTGGCTGAGGCTGGAGGACTCATGTGAGTTTCAGACCAGCCTGGACTACCAAAGTGAGCTCAGAGCCCTTATCTTTAAGGGCCAATCAGATAGCCCAGCGGACTAAAGGGTCTACTTAGGCAGGGCACAGCGGCTGGGGTTCAATCCCTGGCACGCCCTGCCTGCCCCACCCTAGGACCTTCTGTGACTTTGATGGAGACAGGTCATGGTGGCTTGCACCTGCAACCCCAGCTCTTGGGAGGCTGAAAACAGGAGAACCCCTAATAGTGCAGCCTATGTTGTGAAACCTTGTAGACCTTGTCCTGAACACATTTTTAACAAAGAAAGAGAAATATAATTATCCATAATGTTCAGGACTAGTAATCTTAGAGAAATTCTTTCAAAAGAAAGTACAGTGTTGACAATCTTATTAGCACTTGAGAGACGGAACTTGATGATGCTTTCATAGAAAGCAAAATTCAGAGTTAGAAGGAATCTGGACCCTACCTGGTATCACACAGACTAAAGACTTCCTAAGAACTAAGGGGTGTATGAACAACTAATTTGAAGGCAACACCATGCAATACAACAAATACTGTGAAATTCATATTATTTTGCTTATGTATGATTTGAATTCTTCCTGTTTTAATAAGTTTTATTATCTTTAAATTTTCTAATTAATACTTCAGAAAAGAATTAATGAGTGTGAAGAACACTCCTGAGGCTTCGTAATCAGAAACCAAGCTGTGACCACCGCCCCGAGATGAAGCTCCTCTGCACACTGTCCTGGGCCTTCTCATGCTGGAGTTCCATGCACCCTGCCATCTCCAGCACCCTGACCATGGGAGCCATGCACCCCTCTTTCGCTTCTCACACAATGCACTAAGTGAAGCAGATTCTTATTTACTACACATGGGTTACCGTTGATCCAATTCACACCTGAAATGAAAGCTAAACCTTTCACTAGAATTCTAATCTGCAATATCTAAGGTCTAACTCTGATACTTCCAGTAATTTGCAAAGAACCCCAACCCTGATGAATGCCATCAGTTTTATGCATGTAGGCACAACATTAAAAGAAAAATACCTCAATACAGCAATGAGCAAAAAATGCTTATGTTGAAGGGAAGCTACTGCTTTTACTTGCGAAACATTTCTTTCTAAAGATGAGAACATCAGATATTTAGTTTGGAAAAAATCTTCTCAATTTATAGCCTCAGATGTTGATTGAAATCTACTGTACCAGCCTTGCCATTGTGAAAGTGAAGACTTCACCCTCAACTTCAGAAAAAGGAGATGGTTTATTTTCAAGTTGTTACCATGATAATGTTTTCTACAGGAAAGAAAGACTAAGAATGATTCATTTAAGGCTGCTGACTCTGGGGTCTTTGAAATGAGGACAACCCCTGCAACTCATTTGCAGTGACCGTGATGTCACCATTCACAGCCCAGCGGGCCTTGAGGGCCAGCATCCTGATGTGTCCGGCCTCCTTTTTCCATGTTCTGTTCCCAAATTAAGCTTCAGATTGAATGCCAGGGTGCCACAGTACGACGAGGCATTTTCCCTTTCTGTGAGCAAAGAAGCAGACCTTCAGCTGGGAACTCAAGAGGGAAGAGTATTCTGTAGGCTACTACAGCACTCCACCAAATATCTCTCTATTTTTCAATAAAGAGTTCTATTGTTACAATTTAATCCTTTTAATTTGATGTAATTTCTTTCTTCAATTCTTTACAAAATTATTTATTTATTTATTTATTTACTTACTTATTTATTTACTTATTTGGTACACGCTCTTGCCACACAGCTCCTATTTGTACTGATCCTCCTGGCTCAGCCTCCCCAGAGCTGGGATTATAGGAATGTACCAACATGTCCGGTTTTGGGGCCAGCATGGCATGTGGTACCAGGCATCGAACCTGGGTCGTTGCACTTGCCAGCCACGCACTTCGACCACGGAGCTATCTCCCCAGCCATGATGTAATTTCAAATGCACAGAAAAGTTACAAAAGTAAGCAGGACAAAGAATGGCTCCATATCCTCTATCCAGATTTCCTCTTCTGTATTTTTCTGTTTCTTGTCTGTGTTTTGTTCTCTTGACATTCATAAGGTGAAGACAGCAGGCAGTGCGAGCAAAGTATACAGTGAGTGTTTCCGTTTTTTTAAAAAAATTATTACAACATAAGACATGCTGCCACTAGTGCCCCTCACTCAGGTCACTGTCCTTGCTGTCAGCAGCTGCTGTGGAAGCCCCCTTTCTCGAGTGTCTCTACAAGATGCAATTTCAACAGCACAGCGAGAGCCGCTGCCCAGCACTGGCCTAAGGAGACCTCTGAAGACATCACGGTGTGTTCTCCTCCACCTGACTGGCCAGCTCTGGCCCTGGGGCTTCTGGTTCTTCCCCAAAGCCAAAGTGACCATGACAAGAACATGGCCTGTAGGATTGATGCAGGACAGCAGTGCAGTTGTGACAGGGCAACTGGGGCACTCACCGAGCTGGACTTCCAGAAACACTCAGACAGTGTCAAGCATGATGGGCTCTGAGTATCTGAAGTAAGGGACAGGCAAACAATGTGTTTTTGCGTGCTAATTATTTTTCAGTTTAAACATTCATCGGATTTTACAATCACAACTCAGATGGCCCTTTATCCCTAAAATCTTCAGGGTACATTGCTTAGAGAAAAACCATTCTCTTACATGACAACCACAGCAAACTTATGAAAATCAGGACTTTTAACAGTGAGGACAGGGCCAGTGAGATGGCTCAGTGGTCTAAAGCGCTTGCTTAGGCAAGCTTAGGCAACCACAGGGACCACAGTTTGATCCCTGGCACCACATGCTGCTCCAGCCCCATCCCCAGCGCAGGCTGAGCCAGCCATAAAAATAAATTAATTTTTAAAAAGAAATTGAAAAATAATAGTTATAACAAAGCAGTGAGGACATTTATTAATTAATTAGTTACTTTTTGAAAAACAAAATGGTGATATGCGCATCCTCAAAGTATGCTAATGTTAAACAGTGGCAGATTTTAAATATGACTTTTAGTTAGTTGGTCTTTAACATGAGCCAGAGCAAGCTCTGGCGTATTCTATCATAGAATATAGTAAGAGGAGGTAAATTTAATATTACGGTAGCAGAAGGTGACAAAGCTAACATAAAACTCACAGCAAAGGACACAGTCACAAACTTCCTTCTCAACTTTCTGTTTAACATGTAAGTATGATTGGGCCAGATAAACAGCTCAGCAGATTACAGCTCCTGCAAGCAGACACAGGGGCCAGGGGTCCGATCCCCGGGCCTGCAGTCTGGGCCCCACCCCTGGAACATGCTAAACAGCAATTGAGACTGGGCGTGGTGGCACACACCTGCAATCCCAGCTCGTGGGAGGCTGTGAACAGGTGGATCACACCAAGTCTCATCTAGCAGTGAGACTTTGAACACCCTGTAGACCCTTCCCTAAAATACAAAAAAAAAAAAAAAGAAAGAAAGAAAAAAGTATGATTGTTGATTATAGAACAAAAATATGGGCATTTTCTGCCTACTACTTCTGTCTTCAAGTGCAAAAGCTTAGTCCAGTTTCATGGAAACTTCAACCTTACCCTTGTCATTCAGTTCTACCCGATTCCATGATATAGGTGCTTTCTGGGAAGTTCAGAGAAGCTGATTTGTCAATTGTGGCAAACCTGGACTCTGAGTTTGCACATCCTATCTCCTAGGATTTTAAACACAGTACCAAATTAATTCTCTAGAATTTCTGCTCATGAAAATTTTGATAGAAGACGCAAAAGTCCATCTTGCAATCCTCTGAGACATGTGGAGTAAACTTAACAGCTCATTTGCGACTGGCCAAATATTTGCCCCAAGCTTTCTAAAATCCAAACCAAAAAGGAAGATTCATTCAGCTTTATGATTCACAAAGTCTTCAGAAAAACAAAAACAACTGTGCCCAGTGAGGTAGCTCAGCAGACCAAAGCACCTGCTTAGGCAAGCTTAGGCAAGTGCAGGGACCATGGTTTGGTGCCCTGCACTTCATGCCATGCCAGCCCCACCCCCAGGGCAGACTGAGCCGGCCAGTGCCCGGGCATGGTGTTGCAGGAGAAGAATCCCGCGCTTGCGGGACTGAAAACAGGAGGAACACTACGTGTCTGATCTGTGCAGTGAGACCCTGCAGACTGTCCTAAATACATAAAAAAAAAAAAAAAAAAAAAAAAAAAAAAAAAAAAAAAAAAAAAAAAATACAAAGGACAGAAAGCCTGCTGCTAGCACCATCAATGTGTGTACAAATATAACTGCTCAGATGTTTTTCTCAAATTAGAGAAATTTGACATAAACATCAAAATAGAACGGTGCGGCAAGCCCGCATGAGGCAAGCGAGCAGCTCAAGAAGACTTCTTTCTGCACTCACCCCAGCATCTACTTTTTATTAAAAGCCCGGACCCGCCATGTCATTTATTCATATTTCACCATGAGCCTCTGAATGACAAACTCGGTAGTGCCCGCAGCACAAGCCCAGTGCGGTGACCACGTCTAAAAACAAAATAAAGATTCCTAACGTCTGCTCAGTGCTTGCATTTTCTCAGGCTTCAAATTCTATTATCTGCATGTCTGGACCACCATGCAGGTAAGGTCTGTAACTGCTGTTCACCACACTTCTTTTTCACTTCTAGAAATAAGTCACCAGCAATGTATGATGAAGATGACGTCAGTCCAAGCACAAACAGGCACGCAGCCGAAGAGAAGTCCCGACTTGGGCCCGTTTGTCATCTTGTGCTGCGTTCCCACTAACCCCTCCAACGTGACAAAGGCGAAAGATTCTATGTTGTAAATAAACAGAATCTGACACTGAGTGAGCCACAGACTTAAATTTATAGCACAACAATTAATTATCTGTGATAATATACAACATATGCAATAATAAATAATGATATATATAATGATATAATTTGCTTTTACTTCAAAGACTAATCCCATGTTTCCATTTTAAAGGCCCAATTGTCACCACTCTAATTCCCGTCACAACCAAGTCTACAGAAAGCATTGCTTTAATTACTCTACGTGCAGATAATGTTTAGCTTCAGGCGCACCATCAGTCCCTTTCCTGAAACGTACCCTTTCCTTGCTGATGGCAGAAGAGAGACCCCACTGCACAGGATGCCCTGGGCTAAGCACTTTATACAGATCACCTCACTGGGTTCCCAGGAAGCCTGGATGAGACCACAGAACAGGAGTTTGGGGTCAACGTCAGTCTTCTAAAAGTCATATTCAGTTCTTATTTAGAAAATGGGAATAATAATCCCAATTTGAGAGTAGTGCTGTAAGGATTGATTCAATAAAGGAATAAACAGTCATATATTACACAGTTGCATACTCACATCAGAGAGTGCTGTCTATTTTCTCATATACATATATTTTTTTTTGTCTTTTTGAGACAGGGTCTCGTTGTGCAGTTGAGGCTGGCCTTGAGCTCACTTTTGTAGCCCAGGCTGGTCTCGAACTCGCGCCAATCCTCCTGCCTCAGCCTCCCAAGTGCTGGGATTACAGGCGTGAGCCACCACGCCTGGCTATTTCCTCATATATTTTGACTATGACTTTTAAGATGTCTAGATTTGACCTTAGTGTATAGAAAATGCCTGGCTGCTTATGCGGACCACAAGGCAAGTCCTGAAAAACACAAAGTGATGCCCTTGGATTTCAATTTCTCTTCCCCTTTTGCACGCATCCATCTCTAGACAACCCTCTTGTTTATCTCCTTGCTAGCCCCAAGACTGCCTGCTGCTGAAGAGAAAGAGAAGCCACATCAATTGCTATGCACGACCCGCTGGGCCTGCAGCAGGAAACACCAGGATGACTTTTCAAAACATTTGTTTGCACTAAAATCATCGCCCTTCTCCTTGCCTATAAATTGGCTTTCCAACACAAACAGAAATCTAGCCGCCATCAAATGTCAGCCCCATCTGGTGAGACCAGCATGGTGCGTAGGCTTCTACCCCACAAGGGAAAGGCATGGTTAGGCTGGAACCCTACCCAGAGAACCCAGGGCACCAAGCACAACTGGAAAATGGGCAGCACACGTAGGCCTGTGGCATCCATATTAAATGGATGACACATGAACTTCAAAGAGCATTTTACAATGCACTACACAGTCAGGCGTGGCTGGAATTAAAAGACAAAACAAACATGGCCACTTGCAAGTTACAATAGGGAGTGAACCCTTGTCGTGAGCCCCGCTTGTTAAAATCCCAGTCTGGAGCAAAAAGTGTAGTGAACATGCAGACCTTTTTACTGGGCTTCCGAGTAAAGTGAGCAAAAAACCTATTTCTGAAATGATGTTTATTACCATATCGTGTGGTCTCTTAAGAGCTTTAGCAGCTGCTGTCTAACCACTGTCTTAATGGAAAGCAAATTTAGGACTTTGGAAGGTAGGGAGGGGGCTTTGGGGACTGGCAGTGAGAAAGGATTTCCTTTCTTCTTTTTTTCCTTCTTTAAAACTTTGCAACAACTTCGATACTGGATTCACTGGGTTATTTAACTGAATCAATGTGTAAAGCTTAGGCACAGAAAGTATTAAAAAAAAAAAAAAAAAAGGACTGGAGTTTATGTGCATGTGAGGAATTTTGCTTTTCCAGATAACTAAGGTTTGAATTGCCCCAGTCTATTTTCTCAGGAATAATATTTTCGCCATCTCACCAGAAAAGAAGAGGAATTCAATTTATTCTTCCCAAACCTCCCAGAATTCGAAGAATACTGCCTTTGCGAGACACACCCTGGCAAGTCGCTAATGCTCACGTGTCGGTGAGGTCTTCACAGGTGATATGTTATAGCATCCGACACATCCCTGTGCACGTTTAGTCAGAGCAGCGTTGAGCACCTCCTGCAGGGGTATGTCCCCACAAAGGTGGGTAATGTCACACGTACGCTAAGCGTGGCCACATGGGAAGTGTCAACTCTGAAGCTCCACTGCCATGCAGAAACAGCACAAACTCCTGGAGCAGGCAGGTGGCTGATACATATGGGAAGAGTTAAGAAAAACCAAACCGCTTCCTGGCCATAGGACCCCACACACAGTCCCCATAGGGAGAAGCAGCAGCTAAAAGTCCCCCCAAATGGTGCTTACACCCCAGAATTTCAGTCTCTATGGCTAGGATTGAAGTTGAAGTTTTTAAGCACTGATTTTATACGCCTGTCAAGTTAGAAAGAAAACTAAAGGAAACAGAACAAGAATATTAGCAAAAGAAGGCTCTCAAAGAAAGCCAGCACTGCAACCCAGAATAATCCTTGACATGACTGCAGGTGACCATAGTGTCTGGCAGGGGAGGTGTCTTTGGAAATGTCTGGGTGTTAGAGCACACCGCTGGGAAACCTGACTGTTCTCCCCACGCTGTGGAACTGTTAGTCACCTGCCTTCCCGACTCCTTGGGATTGGCTCTCACTGTCTGACCAGGAAGCCTCGGATCTTCCCGACTGCTTAACTCTTCTTCTATACCTGCAGCACGGCTGTGAGCGCTGTACACCTCAAAGGGAAGAGACCCACACTGACTCCTCGCTGTGCGTTTCCACCCTCGAATGTGATTAAGTTTCAGGTGGATGCTTGAGTTCTAAGGGGATTCCCACAAGGCCCGCGCTGGCAATGGCCTGCTCGTTTAGAGCAGCTGGCTCTTCCATCCACCTCACTCCTGATGCCCATCACAATCTGCTCAGCCCAAATGGACCAGGGTAGCAAGTCTGCATGACCAAGTCCCCAAACTGGGGTCACTGGACACGAGAGATGATGTTTGTAAGAAACAAAGCCCCTATTTTCTTAGCTGTTCTTTGAAATGAATAGAAATAGATGTCAGAGGAAAAGATGTACTTATCTCTTTCCTATAAAATCTTTGACTACAGTGACCATGCGCAGTGCTTCTCTGAGGTTGTTTCTGAGTGGGAGTCACCCCTGTCCTGAGAGCAGGAGTGTTGGTTTTTTAGTATCATTGCTCCATCTTCTGAGTTTCAGAACTATTTTCACTCCTTCCTTTCTCTGCCTCATAAGGCACCATTTCATTCACCTGCCAAAGTCCTTAGCTCACCATTACTACAACTAAGTGATGTTCCCTTAACATAGTTACAAGTAGCTCCTTATCCATTTGAGGGTGTGTCACCAAAACTAGAGGTTGTCATCTAAGTGGGATTCCCATGGATTTGGGTCTGTGGCCAGGAGATGGAATAGAGTCTCTGGAGCCCTTTGTCTGTACCCAAGCCACCTCCAGGGGACTTCCCAACCTGACAGCGCAGTGAAAAGGGAAGCAGTGACTCCGGTGATCCCCAGCCAGCTCAGGGCTCATGCTTCCCAGCCCTGAAAATGAGGTTAGGAATAGTAGATCGGAATTCTTTACCTAAACTGCAAAATTTCTGAGCCCAGGATGTGTCACCCAAGACTCTTCTCGCCACCTCTAACAGCACCGTGCTCCACCAGCCTTGGTCACAAAGTAGCTGGGCACCTCCAGGACCTGACGCATGCTTAAGGATGCCAAGCTGAGCAGGACTGGCACTGGAAAGCGTTGGATGGAGGCGATGGCACACAGTAGGGCCACACCCCTGGGAGCCAGGGAGTGGTGTGTGGGTCAGCCTAGGAAAGAAAGAGATGGCAAAACCCACACTCTGGAGTTCTTACAACCCTCTCTGCGCACAGTGGGGAGAGCTGAATACGACCATTGCCCACAGATCAAGGCTCGTGAGGACTGTGGTCTCACCCCTGGCCAGTTAGAGAAGCTAAGCAGCATCAGAGATTTCAAAGAAAAGGTACTGCATGTGACTTAATTTCAACTGATTCTGAAGCTCAGTGCCCAGCCTTAGGATTCTTTGTAAACCACAAGCTATTATTGATGGCCTCACCACACATATGGGGAACGCAGTGTCACAATATGGTGAGCAGGCAAAGATAGTTCACGGTGGCCAGGAGACGCTGCCAGCCAAGAAACGGGCATGCGCTGAAGTCGCACCTCTAGGAGCCACCTAGAAGTTTCCAGAAGTGGGTCAAGTTGACACTCCACCGTAACAGACAGAAGAAATGTCTGGGATTTGGAAATTACCAAAAGAAAAGAAAAACTAATCCCAACTAAGTGCTTTCTCAAATATTCTATGTAAATGATAATCTTATGAGAAGAGAGCTGCTGATAATCAAGTGTACTGATTTCTAAGTCAGCCCCTTTCTGTCTCTCCATTCAAAATCCCCACCAGGGCAAGCTGGAAATGGATTGCACCCTGTGCACTCCCAATAGGGCATTTGCAGTAATGCTCTTAAGATCCTCACTTTGCAGATAAGGAAATCGACCTGGGAGTGGCCGGGAAGAGCGGAGCGTGTTGGATGCACAGCAAAGAGCAGGGCATGCGCAGTGAGAATGAGAGAGGATTCCAAGTGAGGCTGAGTCACGCGCCCCAGGTAGCAGCTGCGTGGTACCCCAGCACTCCCTTACATACACACTCTGCTCCACAGGGACTCCAAATCCTTCTGTTCCCAGGCTCAAGGACACAACTCCCATGAATGCTTCGCTTAGCTCTGCAGGGGGAGTGATGTAAGTAGCCTGAGTGAGTCCTGACTCTGAGGACACCAAAGCACACAGACACAGGCAGGAAGCAGCCAGCACCAGTGGTGTCACTCCTGCGTTCCCTGCCTCCTCCCATGACCAGACAGAGTAGTCTGTAAGATCCTGCTTACAAAGAAAGTCACTGCCAAATCTTTTTTTTTTCCTGCCTCAGGTTTATTTGTACAAAGAGCACAGTAGGAACAAGGCCCCACAGATGATAGCCCAGGGGTCACACTAGTCCTTCTGTTTTTACAACAACAGATAAGAAGCTTTTATTGAGGAGCCTTCAAGGGGGCCTGGATACCTTTGGGGGCCTGGGTTGGAGCCTCGGCCTTAGCTGGATCCTGGGCCTTTGGCCAGCAAGGCTTGCCACCCTTGGCAATGCAGGCACAGATATGCTTCCCGAGCTTAGGGTGGGCAATATAGGCAAGTCAAGTGAGCCTGTCGCTCCCTCCCTTTGGGATGATGTTGGACTGGGCCTCCTTGGCCTTGACAAGGGCCTTGACAGCCTTGGCATTTATACTCACGGCCTTGGCGTTGTCTGCTTGCATCTTCTTCAACCATAAGTTTGTGCTTCTTGGCAAAATGCAAGTTCCTAAGGAACTTGGGGTCTACCTGCTTCAGAGATTCATATCTTTGTGACCAAGCTTTCTTGATGTCATTTCTGTGCCATTTTTGGGACTGGCTGTACATGATGTGCTCCTTGAATTTGACCATAACTGCACAGTAAACCGAGGCTCTGTCACATCTTGTTGCTGACTGTGAAAGTCAGTCTAGGTGCTCAATGAGGAAGTGCGGGATTTCCTTGGGGCTTAGACTCAGGAGATCTCTCACCCTTCCATGATGAATGTTATTATTATTATTATTATTATTATTATTATTATTATTATTGTCTTTTTGAGACAGGGTCTCACTATGCAGTTCAGGCTGGCCTTGAGCTCACTTTTGTAGCCCAGGCTGGTCTCGAACTCGTACCCATCCTCCTGCCTCAGCCTCCCGAGTGCTGGGATTACAGGTGTGTGCCACCACGCTCGGCCCATGATGAATACTTTAAACACCAATCATGGGAGTTCTTTGATACAGACCCAGATTGTAAAACATGTCTCTCTGGAAATAACAAAACAAAAGTAATGCCTACTAATAGTGGAGGTGGGAACCAGCAAAATATTAACATTTTGGGACATTCACCTTGGGTGCCCTTTGATGGACATCTGATATATCTGCAAAATGTGTATGTTTATGAAATTGAGATACGATGGTTTGTACTGCTCTGAATTCTGCTCTTCTAAATTAAATTATCTGTTAATGAACGCTTCCAAGCTCTAATCCCCTACTGATGGATATGTTGATTATTTTCAGTTTTTTTATCATTATAGTCAATACTACAATAAGCATCCTTGAGCACAAATTTAGTAAAACATCTTTTAACTTTAGGAAAATGCTCTAGGTCCATTTAGGGCATGTTATAATTACTGTATGTCACATATTATGTATATTTTAGAAGCAATGTTGTCTTCACCCTTTCCAAAATCCTCTTTGGTGTCTTTGATAAATAGTCCTTTTACTGGGCAGAATGAGATCAGGTAATTCGACCTAATTCACACAGAAGTCAGGGGCAGCAAGATAGCTCAGTGGATTAAACACCTGCTTAGGCAAGATCAAGGCCTCGGTTCAATCCCCGGCACCACATGCCACTCCAGCCCCACACCTGGGCACGCTGAGCCAGCAATTGAGTCTAGGCCTGGTGGCGCATGCGTATAACACCAGCACTGGGTGGGCTGACAACAGAAGGCTCACTAGAGTCTGAGCTGTACAGTGAGGCCCTGCACCACACACATGAAGAAGAAGAAGTGTGACAGCCAGGATGTCACGCAGTCTGTCTCTAGGGTCTGAACTTGCTGCTGCATGTGCTAACCATGCACGCCTGCTCCTCCCACAAGGAGAGATCACTAAGAAGGAATCGTGCACGGGACCCTTCTGCCAGGAGCCGCCTGAGAGCACAAGGACAGACTCTGGGCTCTGCAGCTGCCCTTGGCTGCTCTGGGTGCCATCAACACCAGACCCACCTGGCAGCATGTGCCCGAGTCCACTCTGGCATCCTCCCCTCTGGATTTCCTTGGAGAATCACCAACAACACGCGGACCTCTGAACCACACCCCAGATGACAGGTCAGACTTTTCACCCTGATAGTTGTCTTGTTGCTTAAGAGTGTGTGTGTCTTTCTCTACTAAATTTATCTTCTGCCCATTGTTGTGCATATTGATTTATCTCCAAGTATATCAAAAAATCAGCCTGTGAAAATAAGGCCATTGGAGACACACCCAAGAGCCTTATAATGTACTTGGGAAGGAGGAAAGAGTTATAAAACCTACCAAAGCAGGTTCTTAATAGTAATGAAACTTTGTTTTAAAGTTGAGACCATCTGTTTGGTCCTCACATATGCGGAAATGGGCAAACAAAATAAGATCGAAGGAATCTAGAAAAGCAGACTTCAACATCTGCAGAGCTAAGAGTAAGGCGTGGAGGGGGAACCACCAGTGGCAGCCATGGCAGATGGGGGGAGGACGGGAGCTGGGGACAGAGCTGGCCTGGCTGTAATGGCACACGGCTGAAGAAGGGAGAAGTCAAGATAAGTATCAGACAAGACTTCCTGGTGGAGAGAGCTGCTGGATCGGATTGAAGAGCGGGCTCCCCAGGGACGGTGAGAAGCTCCCTCGCTCAGGACACTGGAAACCAGACAGTGCGAAACAGCAGCAGCTGCACTGAAGGAAGAAATCTGGCCCTGACAGAGGATGAACTGGATAACCCGGCAGGTCTTCGCTATCTGCAGTTACTTTGATTACAGCAATCTAACCCTGCAGGGCTGTAGGAAAAGTTGTCAAGGGTGGTTTGCTTTAAGTTTTTCAGAGAACTGAGTTCTGACGGAAGGCGCTGCAGGACATCCTACGGGACAAAAGCGCTCTGTTCGTCCACACAACAGATACAATACAGACAGGGATACGTTTGCACCCTGAGCTTTCCCAAATGTGTGCCCAGTCCCCAGGCACTAATGTAAAAGGCAGGCTGGATCCTTCCACTCCTCCGCTTCGTTTCCCTTCGTGGCTTTCCAGTAACAAAGGGGTTCTTGGTTGTAGAGACTGGACTTCAGACCAGATGGCCTCACAACTGAAATGCTACTTTGTAAGGTTGTGTGGAACTTTCTGAATAGTAATAGAGTAGGCATGAAATGAACCAAACTGCTTTCCAAAATGGTGCATGCGAGCAAGCTTTGATCTCTTATTTTCTTTTCTATATGCACAGATATAAAGAAGGATGGATGGGAGGGCAGGTGAATGGATGGATGGATGGATGGATGGATGGATAGATGGATGGATGGGTGGGTGGGAGAGTGGGGGGAGGGTAGGTGGGCAAGTTGATGTATAATGGATGAGAGGGTGCATGTGTGGGAGGGTAGGTGGGTGGATAGATGGATAGATAGATAGATGGATAGATAGACAGACAGACAGACAGACAGACAGACAGACAGACTTGGATGTATTTGTAATCCCTACATACACTTGCTCTAGCTTCTTGCTCTATCCTTTACCTCCTACCTCCTTTCCATCTTTTTATTCCAAAGGATATCTGTTCTCCCTTCAGTATTTTCTGAACATTCAAAACTAAGAGCTCAGCTACGTGAAGTAGTGGAGCGGATCCTCACCCACCAGAGACCAGGCCAAGTAATCGGGATCACTGGAGTGCACCTGTGTGTTTCTTCTGAGTTGCTGGCTTACTTTACTTGAGTTATTTTACTCGAACTTTTGAAAAAGTAACCTCAAAGTGCTGGCGAGGCCCTGCACATAACCCGAGCAGTGACATCCACCAGAGACCCAGCTCTTTGATGTGCTCTGTACAGGGCGCACAGACCTGAGTGTTGTTTTCTGTGCGCCTCCTCTTCCCAAGCCAACAACAGTGACAAGGCCACAGGGCGGCCCGCCTCCCTAGGCAGGACGCTTTCATTTGGTACATCCTAGCATAAATTTTTTGGATCTGCTTTTCTTTCTTTCTTTCTTTCTTTTTTTTTGTCTTTTTGAGACAGGGTCTTGCTATGCAGTTCAGGCTGGCCTTGAGCTCACTTTTGTAGCCCAGGCTGGTCTCGAACTCGCATCAATCCTCCTGCCTCAGCCTCCCCTCCCGAGTGCTGGGATTACAGGCATGCGCCACCACGCCCGGCTTCTTTCTTTCTTTCTTTCTTTTGCCTTTTCCTTTTTTTTGGGGGGGCAGTATTTTTTAAAATTATTTTTAAAAAGAGTACAAATCAGAATTAAAACAAAAAATTGCAAGTGATACAGAATTTCACAGCATTCAGCTCCCAGGCTCAGGAGCGTCTGAGAGAGACTCACGCGCTGCATTTCACTTTCCACCAGGCACAGGCCCCGAGTAGCTGATCCTCTGTGTGCAGCTGCACAGGGCAGCGCGTTCACTGAGGATGCGCAGGGAGGGGGCAGCCCGGTTTGCCCAGGACACAGTGCTGATTGCAGATATGATAAGAATAAAAGTAAAAAGTCCAGTTTCTTTGAGCGCCCCCCATTTTGTGCAGTGACAGCGAAGAAAATTCCGGGCAGGTTCTGACAATGGCTGGATTACAGACGCTTCCTTTTTCACTGCCGAAGACTTGGGTGAAATCAAGACCTCATCGGTGGGTTCCCAAGGGCTCCAGTGGCATCCTACCTGCTGCTTGCCCTCCGAGGTCAGACCTTCCTTTTGCCCCTCGGTTTTTGAATATCAAAAGACCACCTACTCAATGGGGAGAGAACTGAATTTGTCAGGAAGTAGATGCTACTGCCGATTTCCTGCTCCTTCCTGACAGACAAAAGCCTGCTATACGGTTACCTCCAACTGGCGTATGGCATACACGAGAGGCCACAATCAGGTGAGTAATGAATGCTGCAAGAGCCTGAGCGACCTGACCCGAGACCCCACTGGTTGCTGGGCAGACAAGCTGGAGCCTGTAAACACACTGTTGTCCAAGGAGTTCAGAGCAATTGAAAAAATTCAAATCCCAGAAACACCTAACACAATCACCATCCGGTGCACAGCGATTCTTTTCATGGCTAAAAAGAAGAAGGCCATTCAATCCCAGCAGTGGACGAGGTAAGGCATGCTGAGACAGAGGAGATGGGCCTCCGCGCATAATTGCCTCCCACTTCCCTGACTGCCCGACCGTCGTCAGCCAGCTAGCTGGAGACAGTCCTCTCCAACAAACGCTTGACGTAAACTTGTAATAGAGTCCAGTCGTGATAACCTGGCCACGGCCCCTGGATTAAACGTATCGCCCCATCTGCAGACCCGTCCGCTTCATCTCGGCGTTGGCACATTGGCTACCTTGTACTGCCAACACTGAAGGTGAGTTGGTGCTGTTTGTCCTTCAGGGCTCAGACAGGAGAGCGCTTTGTCAAGAGTGTCCCTTCCCGACAATAACACCGGCATGTAGAAGGACTAGCTCCATCTGTGTGCGCCTGTCCATGAGTGCAGAGTGCAGAGCAGGGCGGAGGCGGCCTGCATGGCTAGGTCTAGTGCCCGGGACAAGGCTGGCTGAGGAAGTACTCCAGGTCTTTTACGAAGGGATGGGGGTTAGGGCCAAGAAGGCCTGGTGTCTTTCTCTCTACTCAGCATGTCCACGTGCTTTTCATTTTCACTATAGCTTCCTTATAAGGAGAACTCCTGTTTGGTGAGATTGCCTGCATATGGTCGCAAAGCAACATTTATTCTGAATAAATAAAGCAAGCTTGTAAAGAGTGTCTGCCACCCCCAGCGTGCCATTCTGTCCTCCACTGAACTTACCGCAGTGTGAGCCCATCCCAACACAACTCGCAGCGGCTGGGCCAGTACGAGACATGGAGGAGTCAGGCCCTTCTGGCCTTGAACACTGACACAAAGGTCAAAGAAGCCTATTCCTACACTCACCGAGGCCTGGCCCATGACTTAGTTAGAGATCTTTTTCCATGGCAGCCAGGCATTAAAATATTCACAGATGACTAGATCACTGCCCACAGCCCTCTCCGGACTCACTGCCCACAGCCCTCTCCGGACTCCGCCAGTCTCACCAACCCCTCCCTCTCACCTA
Source organism: Myocastor coypus (assembly GCA_004027025.1). Classification (NCBI taxonomy): domain Eukaryota; kingdom Metazoa; phylum Chordata; class Mammalia; order Rodentia; family Myocastoridae; genus Myocastor; species Myocastor coypus. The sequence goes on along the minus strand of PVJA010003037.1, from coordinate 3,296 downwards.
GAGCTTCTTTATATCATCTCCCAGAAATCATTTTTGAACCCTACATCATTTTACAGTAGTCCTCAAACCTGATTTCTAGAACACTTGAAGAACCCACGCATGTACGACTTCTCTTACCTTTCAAAGTCACTTAGTGACTTAAGCAGCCCACATATTTTGTGTAGCATTCTGCCGGAGAGAAGTTCTCCATATGGTTTGTCTCTAATCTTTCGCCATGGGGCAGCTGGGAATTGAGATTTCTCCCCGAGATATTTCTGCGGAGCTGGGGAGATAGCTCAGTGGTCTAAGCACTTTCCTGGCAAGCACAAGGGCCTGGGTTGGATCCCTGGTACAGCACGCTATGGCCAGGCGTACCATGCCTGCCTGGAAGCCAAGCGTAGTGGTACACACCTTTCATCGAGTCCTGGGGAGGCTGAGACAGGAGCATCACTAAGAGTCTGATTTATGCAGCAAGACCCTATAACAAATGAATCAAATAAAGAAAAAAATGTTTAAATAGTTGTGCAGTCAGGTGTCTGGCACCTTGACATTCCTCTCAGCCCCTATCCTTTTCCACAGGATGCTTCAAGCACCAGGATTTCTCCAGCTAGTTTGACTTTTCACAAAGGATGGTCTTGAGACAGTTGAACTTCTCGCAGAACAGCCAGAGTGACAGGAAAAATCATTTGAGAAGATCCAAGGAAAAGCTGCGAGTGTCCCTATAGCTGAGTCTCAGATGTCCTGAGCATTACTTTCATCATATTCTGTTAACCAAGACATGGATGGCAGTGCAGCTTCAACGGAGTAGGAGCAGCTTCTGCCTCTCCACAGAAGCATGACAGACAGGAAAAGCAGGATTCGTGGCAGCCATCTTGGACATCAGCTACCACAGAGAAAACTCTTCTCTTCCTTCGTTAGTGTTATATTTTTCTTACCTGTTTCACCCAGGTATGCAAATGATGCTTGTTATGATTCAGTTCCTCACAAAACTTGGTTTTAAAAGTTATTTTTCTATTTCTTAATACATCGCCAAACTTCTTCGTAGCCCTTACATTTTAGAAAAGGCTTAACTCGTGAAAGCTATGAGCCAACATCACTTTGTTTTACTCAGAAACACCCTCCTGCTACTAAGGGGTTGTGGAGCCAAGCTGGTCTTGTGAACTAGCTTTTCCTTTATGATAACTTCTCCTCAGGCAAGCTCCTCAGATGCCTCACACTCTAGAAGCCTCATCCTGCTGGGTAATCAGACAGGCCTTGGCGCTCCAGAATCCAAATGCCGCGGGCTCTGGCTGAGCTTGCCAAGCACGGTCAGCCCCACAGGGAGCCCTCAAGCGGTCCCCTTTCTTCCCTTCTCTGCCTATACAGCGACCCCTGTGTCAAGTGCCAGATAGTGATTTCCATTTACAGATGATAAAACTGACCTGCAGAGGGGTTGGCGGTCAGCTCCAGGCCACCCGGCCAGTCTGCGATTCAGTTAAACCTTGAACCCAGGTCTTCTGGAGCTGCCTCCGGCTCTCATTCTACTCCAGCAAGGATTATCAAAGTGAATTTACCCTAGAAGTGAAAGACAGAAGATAAGGAGCAGGTTCTTCAGTGAAAGAAACATAGCCCTATGAAAAGCAGGCCATCAGGACTGGGCAGAGGGTTACAGAATACAAGTAAGGTGCTAGAACATCCCACAAGATGCACATATTCGGTAGACCGCCAGCCTTATTAAAATTTTCAAAAGTATTGCTTCACAGGACTGACTTCCAAACACATAGAAAGTATGTTCTAGAGTTTCCAAGGCAAGCAGATAGACTCAGCTTTGAAGAGCCCACGCCACCTTCTTAATCCCACACATCCTGCTCCTGGTTAATGGAATGCAAAATTCCGACTCTCCCTGTTTTGCAGATCTCCCAGCAGGACGTCACTGCTGTGTATCAGTTACTAGGTGTGGGTTGCCTTTTGCATCGGTTTGTCTGCCTTCCCAGGGATGAAATGAAGCCTTCCCCAAGGACAGGGCCCAACATCACAGCCTCCCGCCCAGTCAGCATCCGTGGAGAGCCCGTGGCAGGCTTTGCTTCCAGCAACAACAGGCTGCGTATCCATAACAGAGGCAGCAGGAGGCTGGGACTCTGCCTGCTCCATGCTTGGCTCATTTAGTCAACACAGCTCCAAGCCTTGCCCCACTGGCTCAGCCACTGTCTTTGGGTCCTTCCACCACGCACACCCTTCCCAGTCAGCAGCGGAGTTGAACCCTGCACTCGTCACCTTGACTCAGTGAATAAAATTCATTTACTTCCTTACTTAGAGGAATCTATGAAGAGGCCAATTGAGCTCAGGCTACAATCTAAGTGTACAACTCCGTGGTTCAAAAATGCACAAATAACGGCCAGACGTTCTTACACAACTCTGGGGCTACAAGTAGACAAGTGCTTTGCATTCTGTAGTGACTTCATTTTAAATTATATCATGGGTACATAGCATTGCACTCATTAAAACGTACATTTGGAAATTCTGGAGGAGTCTGGAATGAACACCCGGCTTTGAGTTTATTTAAATATTCCTTCCTAGTGACATCAGCAAGAAGTGGCACTACAAAAATTCACACCTAAAATATCAGCTATATCCAATGCATTTTATTATCCATACCATCTTTATTATTTATTTTTCTTTAAAGCTATATACTTTAAACAATTAAATTAATTTACACAATTAAAATCATAAATTATAAGTCAGGAAATAAGATAATCAAATAAAATAAAGAACAGAGAAAATCACCTCTAATCGCAGCTTTAATAGAACCACTATAAATATCTTGGCATATCTGCCCTGCCAATCTTTTGTCCTTGTGTATTTGTTCAGCTCATTTAGTATAGCTGAGATTTCTACAACTCTACCTTAATAGAAGGCACCTCCACAGAACCTATGCAGGGCTCTCACCTGAACTATTTAATGCGGATAAAATCATGGAGTCACAAACTAGTCCAGAATACAGGGGTTCTATCGGACAGCTGCCCAGGAGTTCAGGAAGGATTTGAGGTCATCAAAGAGTAGAGACAGCAGTATTCAAAGATCTTAAAGAGCTACAGATACATAGTTTTTAATTGGGATTTGGTCCAGAGAAAGGAAAGACATTAAAAAAATTATGGCAATTTGGGAATTCTGCAAATGATGTTAAGAATTACCGATGACTTCCTAAGGCATGGTATCGGGTTAGGAAATACAAGCCCTCAGTCTTGAGAGGAGAAAATTAACAGGTGAACAATCATGATGCTGGTAGCCCACTCTCGGGAGGTTCGAAAGAGAAGTGCAAATCAGCATACCCAAACACA
>PVJA010003036.1:0-99474 GCA_004027025.1 Myocastor coypus | reverse complement strand
AAAAAAAAAAAAAAAAAAAAAAAAAAGAAATAGACAAAAACCACATGGAAACATTCACCAAAATCAATATATGAAAATGATACCTGAAACAAATTGGTTCAACTTCATTCAGTTTTAGAGAAATTTGGATCAAACCATAGTGAGTTATTTTTTTATTTTATTTTATTTATTATTTTATTCTTGTTTCAGAACCTTTGTTTGCTTATTCACTCATTTTTATGGCCAGCTCAGCCCACCCCAGGGCAGGGCTGGCGCAGCATGTGGTGCTGGGGATCGAACCGCGGCCCCTGAAGCCGCCCAAGCAGGTGCTTTAGACCACTGAGCCATCCTACTGGGCCCCCTCATAGTGAGTTATTAATACATACTTACCAGGACAATTATCGTTAAAAATCATTACAACATCAACTGTTAGTAATGGTGAAAAGTGTGGGGATGTGAAGTCATACAGCAAAATAATACACTCGAGAAACAGTTTGACAGTTTCTTAAAAAACAAAACATGCAACGTATGACCCAAAAAATTGCGCTCTTGGGCCTTTATCCCAGAGAAGTGAAGGTTTGCGTTTACATAAAAAATTACACACAGATGCTTATAGCTGCTTTACTGGTAATAATAAAAAACGAAGGCCAACCAGTCCCTCACCATAGAATCTGTGCTGCGCAACCCATACCATAGAGTGCTATTCAGCAACAGGCGCAGAACTATTTGATTTTTATTTCTTTAGCTGTGTTGGGGATTGAAGCCAGGGCCTTGCAACTGCTTGGAACGGACACCACTGTGCCACAGCAGCACTCCGAAGGACCAATTATTGATCAGTAATGATGGATAGATGGATCATGGCTGTAATGGAGTTATATAGAACTAAATACTCATGTATGCGTCTGCATGCACACACACACACACACACACACACACACACGCACGCACGCACGCACGCACACGTACATTGTGAAACTGGGAGAATCAGAACAAGTAATCTTTTTCCTCAGTGTCCTACAGGTGTCTCCAAAATACACCACAATGCACTCGTGTCCTTCTTCCAGGGTCTGCTGCTTGAAAAATCAAACCCGGTGGGCACAATGCCCTTTGCCTGGCACATCCGTGGATCTGAAGTCAGGGAGGCCACAGCAGCACCAGCCTCCTTCTGAGTATGGTGGTGCGGTGATCCCTTCTAGGCAGCCCCAACCACCTGCACACCTAGGTGCTAGCCTTCTGATTCAGGTGTCTTGGTTACAGCAGCTCAGCCAGTCCCCAGGTAGTTTGGGGGGAGGCTGAGTTACCTTGGGTGGTGAGACATTTAGTCAGGGCTTCTGTCTGTTATTTCTGTTTTAGTTTGTTTTTTTTTTTGTTTGTTTGGGACAGGGTCTCACTATGCAGTTCAGGCTGGCCTTGAGCTCACTTTTGTAGCCCAGGCTGGTCTCGAACTCGCACTGATCCGCCTGCCTCAGCCTCCCGAGTGCTGGGATTACAGGCGTGGGCCACCACGCCCGGCATAGTTTGGGTTTTTATAGGGTGCAGGGTGGGGGCGAGGCAAGGACTCCAGGTGAGCAAGCCAACTCCCGAAGAGGGAGTCATTTCCAAAAGTCAGTGGTCCCTGCCCCTTGGACCTTTCTCCCCATCTGAGGCCTGTGTGTGCTTGGGGACAATTAGGATTCTTGCTGGGTGCCCACATCCTCCGCTAGCCTGTCTTAAAGGACCTTCTGAGAACTGGTTCTTTCTTGGGAGCCATTGTAGGAAATTTCTTATGGCTCAGTACCCCTATAGAAAATGGGCGATTGTGAGTACTTATGTAGCTCAAAAAAGAAAATGATGACCGTGGATCCGAGTCAGATAAGAAGTGGGCAGCGTTCATACCAGTGTTTTAAGAGTTACCAAAAGAACTACAGAAAGAAGAAAAACTTGCCCGGACCAAAACCGATAAGCCTGCGCTTTGCCTCCCGGCCCAACGTGGGCGAAGAGGCGAGCAGTTTACTGTGTCTCCTGCCTCCTCAGCTCAGGCCTTTGTGGCCCCCTCGGAGGGAATCTCGAGCCAAGCTGCCCATTTTGCATAAACCCAAGAACCACCCAGCTGGAGGGGAGGGGAATTGTGTGGGGCTGACAGCAGCGTGATTTAAGGATGAGCCCCAGCCCCGGCTTCTCGCTGCCGCCCCTCCCCCTGCCTTCTTCCCAGCCCAGAGCATGCTAATTACTGCCCAAGGCGGAGGCCCAGGGAGGCCCAGGGAGGGGCTGGCGGGGCACAGCTCGCGGTGGTTCTTTCCCTTCCTTCCTCCTCTCCCCTCTCCTAAAAATCCCCCTTACTGAAAAGTCACTTTGGTGCTTAGTTTGCTTTCCTGGTTCTTTTCAAGCATTCATCTTGCTCTCGGATCTGTGTGTTTTTTATGTTTTTAATTTTTATTTTTGGAGAGGGGTCATCACTATGCATTCTGGCCTGTTTTGAATTCACTATTAGTTTAGGTTGGATTCTAACCATCAGGATTCCTCCTGCCTTAGCTTTCCCTAAGTGCTGGGATAACAGATGTGCTCCACCTTGCCTGGCCTTTTCCTCTCCTCTTTTACTAAGGGAGTGTTGTAGCCTTGGGACTGTGGTTGTTAAGGTTTTCCAGTGGCCACCTCGGCATTCCCGAAGGGCGCTGAAGTCACAAGGCTGTCTCTTATCAGCTCTCTGTGGGCAGATGGGATTGCTTCCTGCCCGTGTGTGGGTAGGAGACTGAGATCGCACGACGGTATGTGTGTGGGGGAGGGTCCCTGAACGTGTGAGCGCGCAGAGGTTGTGGCTCTAATGAAGCCAAGGGTTGGACCTGCCTCCATTTGTGCTGTGGGATGGCACACATTGCGTCTCCCCTGCCTCACTGGTCTGCCTGGCTCCGGGCACTAGGTGTGGCTCGAGTTTCTTCTCTCTTCTTCCTTTAACCCTCCCTACTTCTTCTAGCTCCCCTACAAAAGACTTCCTAGTGACAGTTCTCCAGCCCCAGGCCAGGGTTGTTTTTGACCTCAGGAGCTGGGTTAATGGGCAGAGGACTCACCGAGGCTGATAGAAGTCCTAGGGCTGTGGCCTTGGATGCTTTGTGGAGTCCAGGGACAAGAAGAGGGGCCATGTCTTTCACCTGATGGAGATGGATTGGGTCCCATGGGGGTTAGAGAGAAAAATAATGGCTTCATGAGAGGTGGGTGTTGGCCAGCTTGGCTCAGCTGAGGTTGGGGCTGTATTTGCAGAAATAGGGGAGGTGGCCTGTGTGTTCTGAAGGATGTAGCTCTCAAGGCCTCCAGTACCAGGGTGTTAGGAACTAGCGTAAAGTTTTCCAGGCAAAACAGCACCACCAAGAGTTGGCATTTGTTCCAAAAGTGGGAATGTCCACAAGTCCTTACCAAGAGCTTCCTCTGAAACCTGTACACACAGAACACTTCTGATACCTTGTCCCATTTTCTCTTTCCTGAGACATCGCCAGCCTGGGGACTAATCCCACCCACCAGTCACCACTGTGAGGCCTGGCTGTGGCATGTATGTTCATTTTTCCCCCATGTGGGCCTGAAGACAGCTTGAACATGCACGCGCTTAATGGGGCCAAATAAAAAGGAGAGGCGATCAGGGTAAGAGGAAAAAAGGATCATAAAATAAAAATGAGCAAGTTGGTGTGGAGGTCCCTGCTTGCCAGGGAGCCAGGAGGAAGCCATCCACTCTTATCCTAGGTGATCTGTTTGAGGGAGAGGAAGGACAAAGGATGGACAACCCTGTGTGTGGCATGGGTCCTAGGGGTGCTCCAGGAAGGTAGCTCTTCTTTTGTGGGGGATCCCAACTGCTCATTCTCTCCCTCCAAACACCTCAGCCCCATCAGGCACCTCAGCCACACACAAGTCCAGGGTGTTCTTGCGTGTGTGCACCTGAGAGATAGCAAGCTGTGAGGTTTTATTTCCCACTGCTGGAGGCAAGGCTCATCCCTGGGGCTTCTATCGCTATCCTGTGGTGGTGTGGACCCTGCTGCCTTACTCCCTGGAGTTGTCTAATTAGTGGGTGCCGGTGTTCCCTCTCAGTTCCACTTTTCCATGCTAAAGCATCTGAATGCTTGCACTTCCTTAACTGGAAGTAAAAGTAAAATGAAAAACAAGCAAAGGCAACCACAATGTTTCTTTTACCAAAAGGGCAGAGATTGTGAGAGCGCTAAGTTGTCAGTGGGTTCCAGCCTCCTCTGGGTGACACTGACAAGCTGTAACCCCTGAGCTATGACCTGGCCAAGGACACATTATGTCGTTCCCCAGACACTCACACAGCCTGCTGCTCTCTCTATTCTAGGAGTAAACGAAACAGTTTGTGCTCTGCCATTGGCATGTGTGGCCCCAGAAGGCTTGGAAGTCTCTTGGGGCCTTGGCTTCCCTCTCTGTACAGTGGATTAGTCTGACTAACTCTTCAATAGAGTTGATGGCACTTTGGACCTCATACTTGTATTCTCTTGGTCATCTCTGTTCATTGCTAAAACGTTGCAAGACTTTTTTTTTTTACCCAGTCTCTCATGCTGTCCAATGGGTCTATTCCATGGGACAAGATTTTATTATTCATTAGATGTCATTGTCATGGTCAGAGAGACAGATCTTGACACAGATTCTGCAGGTATCTACCTCTGTCTTACCACTGGGAGCCATAAATGCACTGTTATTTTTCCAACTGGGCCCCTTCCCTTCTTATTACATCATATGGAGTGGCTCTCCCCCACCTCATTCCTCTTACAAATTCCAGTAAAACACTGCAGCATAAGGCACTGACATAGTAGATTTTCAAAAACTAAAATGATTGTCATAAAGAAAATAATTCCAACCCTGTGAGCTTGGGATTATATTTTCCTTAGACATTTGCAAGTGTTTACAGAGAAAAATAACTATCTCTGTAAGCACATGTTGTATTTACAGTGAAAAATAAATAACAAAGTAAATATCAAGCTTTTAAAATTGAAGCACTTGCCAATGGAAATGCAAATGGTTGTAGGCGAGGACTTCCTAGCTGGCGAGTCGGTTGCCTGGTTTGCTCTTAACTGTGGTGTGTTTGTCTCTGTTTGTGCAGCAAGGAGGGCAGAGCAGGGCGTTAAGGAGGGAAAAATAAACATAAGGCATCCACCGTGGTGGGCTCAACGCTTAACACAGAGCCTTCCTTGATCACATGGGCAGTAAGAACTATTACAGCCTGTTTGTAAATGAGAAACCTGGCTGGGTACAGATAGGTCGTGTAGCCTGCCCAAAATGATACAGCTGCCGATGAGGAGCTCCCCTCACTTTGCTGGCAGCAGTACTGCTCCAAAACCGGAGGAGGGTTAGCAAAGCTGGGTGCAGTCAGGAGCATAGGCACCTCCAATGTCAGGGCTCAGTGAGGACACAAGAGTGCTTGTCTCCCTTCAGGAGGATGCCGGGTGGCTCACCCATGTGGACCTCCTGGAAGCACGCAGGGTTCTTGGAAAGCCCTCCAGAGGTAGGCAGCCCCCTGTACCCCACTGGGGCAGTTCTGTCCTGGGCAGTCCTGTGCAGAGCCAGCCTGTGATGAACCATGCTGCAACAGGGCCTGTGGTGTGGGTTTATGTTTTATAAGCCTTGTCCTGATGGGAGATGGGTGTTTTGCACATTTCTGTAACAGAGAGGGAAACACCGCGGGATGGCAAGAGAGCACGTCAGAGAGTCACTTCTGAGGGCTTTCTTGGGCTGTGGCTGCAGTTAAGAAGCCCCAGAGGAGAGGGAAAAGTGCAGGTGGATGGACTGGACAGTACTCCAACCTGTGCCCAGCTGGCCAAGCAGCGCTCTTAGCCCCAGCTGGATGTGCAAATTTCAAGCCATGTGGGTGCAGCCTACAGTGTGGTGAGGGTGACCCTGCAGCTCCAGGAGCACCCAGGGAGCCAAGCTCTGGAGCGCCCTGCATAGCATTCTGCTCAGCCTGGCTCCAGCCCATCAGGAACCCCTGGGTCCCCTCCCAAGTGGGAAGGACAGTGTCCATCTTGCTCTCACTTGTCGCTGTTGAGGGTTATATGAGGCAACAGATGAAGGGACGCTTTAGACATGCACTTCACACAGGGAGAACAAACAGACTCTCTCCTACTGGTGACCAGCCCAGGTGCAGATGTGCATTAAAATGTAAATGACTTTGCCAGTGCAGGGGCCCCAGCGTGGCAAGCTGTGGTAGTCTCTGTGAGAACTTGGCTTGGCTTTGAGCTTTTAGAGTCTGGCAAGATAAGTGCTGGTAGGCCTGGCTTATCTGCTGCCCCTTTGCCACGTACAAGTCGTCTCTCTCTTTTGGTTGCTGTTGTTCTTTTATTGTCTAGCTTTTCTCATTTCTTTTTCTGGGGACAAACTAAAGTCCCCAAATCAGTGCTTCCCAGACCTGAATGTGCCAGTCACTGCAGGATCTTGCTGAAATGCAGCTTCTGAACGTATCAGTGCAGGATAGGCCAAACACACAGCTGATGATGGCATCACTGCTGGTATTGGGCAGCAAGGCCTGCTGGTTTCCAAATGCTAACGCTGTTTCTATGGAGCAAGCTCATTCTTTTTTTTTTGTCTTTTTGAGACAGGGTCTCACTGTACAGTTCAGACTGGCTTTGAGCTCACTTTTGTAGCCCAGGCTGGTCTCAAACTTGCACCGATCCTCCTGTCTCAGCCTCCCAAGTGCTGGGATTACAGGCGTGCGCGACCACGGCCGGCTTGAGCAAGCTCATTCTCCATCGAAGGCTGTGACAGTTGGCTTGGTGACCTGGAGATAGGCTTCGAGGATTTGCTGCCTCGGTTTCCCCTTTGCATCAGAGGGGAAACATTTGCTATCCTTTCTGTCTTGTACTACTTTCCTAGACTCTGGATGCTCTCGGTAGAGCAGCCAGGGGTGTCTGTGATGAACATTGTACTTCGACCAGACATCTGAGGTTGAGCAGCTGGCCCAGGGTGCTTGGGGGACCCCGAAGGTCTGCCTGCATCCACCAAGCCCAATGTCCGGGTTCAAGCTTGGGTGTTTTGAGAGACATCCATTGAGAGACTCTGTGTAATCTCTCATTTCCCTATGTACACTGCAGAATTTGAAGTCATTCTTACTTTTTGTTTTAAGTAAAAAGAGAGCAAAGTTCTTTTTGCCAGATGGGTGTAAATCTCAGCTTTGAGGTTTGCTGGTATTAGTGAGTGTTCTTTCTCACACACCCACACACTTACTCCTCACCCCTACTTGCATCTGTAAACATTTCTTGAATGTGTATTTTCTTTCAAAATAAAGCCACTTAAGCTTTCCCAAAATGGGTTTCTGACATGGAATTCACATTTGGCAAACCCCTGTCATCTGTGTTTTACTCAGTGTGGGCTATTGTAAATTAAGTGAAGTCACTGTGCGCACAGTTTTTTTTTTTTTTTTTTTTTTCTCCCTTCTTCTAAATGGTTATGGAAGTAGAGCTGTTCCTAAGTAAAAGATAAATTATAGCAGGATCTAAAGAGGCATCATTTAAAAAGTGTCAGGATACAATTGGGTTCTTAAAAACCATGCAGAGCTGCTAAATTCTCATGAAAATTGAGTGGAGTGGGATTGCCTGGGGTGACAGCGTCCTTGGCATTGATTTATCCCATCGGTTTGGCCAACCCATTACTCCAGGGCTGTGGTAGAGAAGCAGCATCTGCTGGGGCAGACACTGCTCCATGGTCTGGGATCTGCCTGGCCTCAGTCCCCCAGGAGGAAGAGACCAGCAAGGGGCTGTTTCTCTAGGAAGCACACTTCTCTTAGCCCCATTTTTTGTTTTGCTAACAAAATACTTGGGTCTGAGTGATTCGTTAAAGAAGAGAAGTTTATTTAGCTCACAGCTCTGGAAGCTAGAGGTCCAAGATGAGACAGTGATGCATCCCTATAGATGGCAGACATTAGAGGGGACAGAGGGGGCTCAGTGCCTTGTAACAACCCAACCTAGTAAGAACCACATGAATCCTTTCATGAGCAATGCATCATACTTTGTACTGCACATGTTATGCCTTAGAGTCTTAGATCTTTACTCTGGAGTAGATTAAGAGGGTGATCTCACTGATAGTAGCTGTGATTCTTAAGATAAACTGTCCAAAGAAATTCAGCATGCACTTTATAATGTACTCCCCAGCACTGGGTATGTTTACTGCGGGGAAAAATAAACTCAGTTTTTTTTCTAAGGTGCAAAAAGATATAATTTAATTTTCAAGAAATCATAGGACCACCCCTTCCACCCCCCACCCCTTGTTAAAGAGAAAGATCCTTGCCTCTGGAACTCTGGGAGTTGTGGAACTCAATTTATTTGCCAGTGGTATACTATAGCCAGCTCTTAGCAGCTCACGAGACCCAGTGCTGCACATCTCCCTGCTCTCCTTGGTAGTATCTTGAGATCAGCCTGCAGTGAGAGTATTTACACCAAGGGAATTGGTAAATGCTACAAATACTTTCACCCATTACACCACCTGCAAGAGCTGGCTGCTAACATTTATCAGCACCCCTTGAGCCATGTATAAGCTTCCTATAGAAGGCTTGCTAGGGAAACACAGAAGACAATCATAGAGCCCCATTGTAGTAGGGGATATGGTAGCTAATAGCAACTGACAACCAGTAGGAGGTCTGGATCTTCACGGCATCCTCATACTTAATGGTAAGGAGGCACCTCTCTGGAGCTTGAGTATTCAAGGAGGACTGGCAGGAGAAAGCTTAAGCCAGGTAGGATGTGCTTAGAGTGTGCCCAATAGGGAGATTGACTGCTGGAAGTGTGATGTACTCAGGGGGCTGTGGGGCGCCCCCGCTTCTTGTCATGCATGGTGGGCAAGATTGAAAGTCCAGTTGGTACTATGAAGCTGGGCCTGGCATCAGCCAGAGCTCCTCTGGAGTCTGCATGGGCCTGGTCGCAGTCCCTCCTGGCTCACAGTGGGCTGAGCACCTTGAACTAGCATCTGGTTCCTATTGGAGCCATCAGGGGTTGGAGTTCAGCTTCAGCAGTCTATAGCATTTCAAAGGAAATGTTTCATGGTCTCCATCACTGGGTTTCTTTCTTTTTCCACGGAGACATGAGTTTTCTGGCCTTGATGGATGGGAGAAGACAGGTAGAGATTGTGAGTGAGTGTATTTAGAAGTTACAGAAGTTGTTCATCCTGAGACTGCATCAGTAATTAATGGCTCAGGCTAAGGTGCAAAGGGAAGTAGTAAAACACAAGGGGTCTTCAATGAGGCCATTCTCCATGGCACACTATAGGGCCAGACAACCAGGGGAACAAATTAGTGTTATGGCAAAAAGGCAACTGAAGAGCCAGCGAGATAGTTCAGCAGACTGAGCACCTGCTTAAGCAAGCACAGGGACTGGGGTTGGATGCCCCACAGCACAAACTGCACCTGCACGGGCCCCACCCACCCAGGCACCCTGAGCCTGTGACTGAGGCTGGGTGCAGTGGGGCATGCCTGTAATCCCAGCCTTGGAGAGGCTGAAAACAGAAGGATCACTATTAGTCTGAGCTGCATAGTGAGAAACTCTACCAAATGCATTAAAAAAAAAAAAAAAAAAATGGTGGGGCTGGGGAGATAGCTCAGGGGCACCAGTGCCTACCTGGCAAGTGCAAGGTCCTGAGTTTGATCTGTGGCTCTGCAAAATAAATAAATAAATAAATAAATAAATAATAAAAAGGCAACTGAGAGTTTATTTACACTGTCTACTGGCCTGTTGTTACTGAGGAAAGTGATCCTCCCCACCGAGCCCCCATCTGAGAAGACAGACTGAGGCCACACAAGAAAGCCCAGCCTGAGAGGTCCTGCACAGCGTGTCACACCAAGTAGGCACTGCATGAGGCATAACCAAGGCTCCACCTGTTTCTGAGGTATACACAGACCTATGCACCCGATGCTGGCTAGACCATGCAGAAAAGACCAGGGGACAGCGAGCCCTCCAGAGCCCCTGCATGCCCCACCTTCTGCTTGCTGCAGCTCCGTCCCTTTTCCCTCAACCCTGTCAGTCCAGAGGGTGGTGACAGCAGAGCCCACAAGGAGGGCTGGCGATGGCTCATCATGGGTAGGACAGGGTGTTGGGCAGCTCCCCGTGGCCACCAACTTTTGGTTAGTTGGGGCAGAACACATGGAGGAAGTGAGGTTGAGGAGAAGTGGGTGGGTGTGTGTGGGTGCACAGGGAGGTGACACAGGCTGGGGAGGAACCGAGCACATGTTCATCCATGAGGATGGCCAGGACCAGCAGGCAGGGCTCCGCTAGGGGGAGGCCCCACCGGCCTTGTGTTCCAGGATCTCCTGGAAAGTGTGTTTTGGGAAATAAAAGCTGCCACTCTTGTGCAGAGGATGCTGAGATGCCGAATCTGTTCCTGCAGAGAGGAGCTCGGTCCTTGCTTCTCTGCCAACTTTGCAGGGGCCTTGGGCCATTTCCTCTAGGAAAAGGCGGGGCCTGGGTGCCAGAGCACAACCATCCCTGGCTCTTCATGTGAGCTGTGATCTCTGGAATTTGCTTCTTTCATCATCAAGAAGCAAACATCATAGGTGCCTGGCACCTAGTGGATGTGGGACCAGGTCCACAGGAACATGCACGAGCCGTGGAGTGGCCTGACGTGTGATGCTGTGTGATGGAGGCCCCACCTGCTTGGAGAGGCGCAGCTGTTCTCAACGTTACCTGTCCTCAGGTACCCTGGGAGCTCTTAAAATATTAACCCCTTGAGCCCACCCCAGAGATTCTGTTTCTGCAGGTTGAGGCTGGTCTGGGCATTGGTATATTTTAGCTTCCTGGGGCTTCTAATGTATTTCCAAAGCCTTCAGTTCACCAGCAGAAGAAGCAGAAGAAACCAGGGCAGGGGAATGGATGATGTGCCCCCTGCCCCCTGTCTGCCCTCTAGCCCAGCAGGGGAGAGGAGAGGGGTTGACCAGGTCGAGGAGGTAAGAAGGACAGAGAGCCCTGAGCTGCAGGTTTTCCTTCAGTCATTAAAGTTTATCGTTGCCAAAGACAGTGATTGAGAAAGGCTTTCTGCAGGTCCGAAATGTGAGCAATGAAACCCGCCGCTTGATACCGACACAGGGTACTTATCTCATAAAAATATCCTCTGTGTCAAAAGGTTTCAGTAAATGTGCCTGGAAGTATTAGCAGTCGTTTCTGCCAGCCTTGGGCTCTCCAGGGGCTTGCAGTGAGGTGCTGTAAAAGAGGGCTTTTCGTTCCCGCAAAGAAGGAGGGAGGGATGGAAGGAAAGAAGAGGCAGGGAGGGAAGCCAAAGCCCAGCCTGCTGCTGCTGGAGAGAGCTCTGGATCCTGCACCTGATACCCAGACAGTTAAACGAGGAGACTGTCCCTTTTATATCTCTACTTGCCAACTTGAGGAGTTGGGGGCAGGTGTGCTGGCAGCCCAGTAACCAGGATGTTACTTTGTGTAATCTCACTGCCAGGGAAGGAAGTGACATTAGAAAGAGTTCCGAAACTCAGAGGTTATGGTCTGCCCAAGGTCCTGCTCTGCTAAGTGGCAGGAACCAGATTAGGGAACCAAAGCCCTCCCAGAGCCTGGATTAGTTCTGTCTGTTTGGGGTACCCAGAGACTGGGATGGGTTGTTTCATTCGAGCCTGGAGGTGTGGAGCTGTCAGAGGCCCTGGAGGAGGACATGGGTGTGTCTCTGTCCAGCTCCCTGTGGCTGCCCCAGGGCTGGGCATGGGACACGTTGCAGGCTAGCAAAGGTTTCCTCATTTGGAAGGTTCATGGTCAGTAGTATACGGTTCTCAAGAGCAGCTCTGGCTTCTCTTACTCCTTGTCATTTCATTTGGAAGCCAACACAGCGCTCAGTATCTGATGACAAAGCGGGTGCCACCCGCTCCAGGAGTTAGCAGAGACTGACTGGAGCATGGCGGTGTTACTTCCCACACTGGCCCAGGTGTCTGCCCAGGTGGCTAGCCCTCTGCTGATGTGGGCTCACCTGCTGGCCTACTTCCCTAAGACCAGGATCATGTTGTCTGGGGACAGGCCGCCACTTCTGCCCTCCGCCAGGCACTAACACAGGTTCAGCCTTCTCTGGTGTTGAATGCCATGCAGGTATGGAGCAGAAGCCTCGGGACCTGGTCCAGGTAGCTAGGCTGGCGGTTCCTAAGCCACACGTCCGTGTCAGCAGACCAGGCTCCTGATGAGCTATGCCAAGAGGTGCAAGCCCTGCTCTCCTGACTCCAGCTCTGGCTCTCTCCATCCCTTTGCATCCTGGCCATTACAGTCAGAGCTGCTACCTGAACTCTCCCAGACTTCAGCTGCCCCTCAGTGTGGCCTCATTTCTGCCACCAGTCCCTGGACACGGCTACTCCATCTCCACAGCACCCAAAACTGTGTCAGCAGCCACTCATTTTCTTTCCCTCAAGGCAGCCTTTCTCTCCTGAGGACCCTGTTGTAGTTGGGGACTGCCCTACCCACCTAGCCCCAGGTCAGGACCTGCTCACAAGGTGCTTGACCAAGTCCTAGACACCCACGTGCCCCACTGGTCACGAGCACACACCCCCTGCACCTTGCCCTGGCCAGCACCGTGCTTCTCTCACCCCTGTTCCAAGGTAAGATCAACTCATGCCTTAGCACTTCTCCTGACCCCCAGTGCATTCGCGCACCCCAAATGCACCTCACGCACCACACCAACCTGACCCCGGAAGTACCTTGTGTAAAACTTCCATTTCTCGGCCAGGCAGACTGCATGAGAAAGAGCAGTCGTCATGTGAACCTCACCAATCTTGTCACCAGTGGGCAGGGTG
Source organism: Myocastor coypus (assembly GCA_004027025.1). Classification (NCBI taxonomy): domain Eukaryota; kingdom Metazoa; phylum Chordata; class Mammalia; order Rodentia; family Myocastoridae; genus Myocastor; species Myocastor coypus. The sequence continues at coordinate 86,774 of PVJA010003036.1, read as the reverse complement.
GATCAGTGATTAAGCCTGCAGGCTCTGGAATCACAGTCAAGGGTTCAAATTCCTCCTTGACAGTTGTTCAATGTGTGATCTTGCACAAGCTTTGTATTTCTCAAGCATCCCCTGTAAAATAAGAGCATGAGAGCAATAGTAGCACCCCTACCCCAACACGTGTGCAGGATTGGTGGAGGGCGAGGCAACATGTAACCTTTGAGTACCTAGAATTGTGCTGGTAGAAGCAGTTCCTGAACGGAACAGTGTTTTGTTATCTTGTCATTTAACGGGTGTGTGTGTGTGTGTGTGTGTGTGTGTGTGTGTTAAACCACTGGAGCACTGGAATGGGACAGATGGTCAACTGTGTGCATTTGGCCAGTGCTGTCTGCACAGGAACGTAGCAATCCTCTTTCATGGTGTTGGGGATGTGGCTAATGGGGATGACCATTCTCTGCCATCCTGGTATGGACAACACTTCACAGCCTTGTGTCCACATGGCACCCCGGGACAGCAGGCAGAGTCTGGTGGGACACTCAGGCAGGGGGCTGTCATCTCCCTGTGGTGGTGGTGCTGTGTGCTTGGCTTCCACCTGGCTTTAGCTTGAGAGAGGCTGGGTATGGCACAGAGGTGCCTGTGTACAGGGCAAGAGCGTACACGTGGGTGTCAGAGTGACTTGGGTGGAACAAGAGAGCAGCACTGCGCTTTCCCTCAGCTCAGCAGATGGGAGGGGAACTTTCCCCGAGTCCCTTGTGGGTCAGCGGTCTTCATCCTCAAGAGTGTCTTTTCTGCTCCTTATAGTTTAGGACACTCTGCATTGTTCACTCTTGCTCCTGCTCAACACCAGGAAAGAAAAACCAGAACTTAGGCAGGCGGGCCCTACAGCCCTTCTAGGCACCATGTCCCCTCCTGGGCCTGGCCACTTCTAGGCCCTCTGGCTTTCACTTCCCACCCATGGGCTTCACATGGTCTCCACACTGAAGCAATGGTTTGGGAGAAACCAATGTTTTGGGAACAGCACTCAGTCTGGCTGGTGTCACCAGTGCCTAGAGGCAGTCAGGGTGAGTAGTTTGCTTCACAAGTATTCTTTGCAGAGAAAGGAAGATCAACTATAGGTTGCCTGGCTCATGTTTGGGGGTAGACTGTCCTAGAAGCCTGACATGGGTGCTGTGGCTTAGTGCCAAAGTTGCCCTGTTCTTCCACCTGGAAGGTGTGTCCTTGACCCATAGGAGCCCCAAGAGTTCATTGCTGTCCACACTTTGTGCCCCGGAGCTCACTTCCAGTAGCGAGGTCGTGGGGCCCCCAGCTCCTGTCCCTAACCCCCCAACAGCCATTGGGTTGCATTATGGTCCCTGTCATTCCTTCTTGGGAGTAAATGCACCCTCCACATGGCTGTTTGGGCAGAGGGTTGCGCCTGCCCATGGTGCTGTTACTGCCTGTGGGACCTGGAGGAGGGAGATGGAGCTGGGAATCCAGTGCTCAGAGAAGTACAGTTGCAAACTTGCATGTGTGAGGCTGCTAGTAGACAGCACCACTGCCTCGTCTGTAAACCCATTTTACGGATGGGTATCCTGGCCTACGCCTGCCTGCCACCTGGCCCCATTACCCTGGGATCTTTCATAGGCTTTACTTATTCCACAAGGGGCGCATGCCCTCAGTGGGAGTAACTGCTCTTGTGCGTGGAGATGCAGAGCTGTGAGCACCAGTGTAGCCAGGCATGAATCTTCTTCTTTCTTGTCATTCTGTCCAAAGCTCCAACTCCATGGGACATCTGGGCTACCTCTGCTTGCCGGGGCTTTGTCCATTCCAGGATATCCCAGGGGCCTGCGCCTAAGCAGTGATGATAGGTGAGCCCTTGGCCACCTTATGTCTTGTCAGGGACTATTGGGCCCCTTGTAACCCAGAGCTGCATTTTAATTTATGCAAATGGGGGAGGGCTGGTCACAGGCATCCATCACCCCCTTTCCCAGCACCAGTCATTCATCAGTGGGCCCTGAAAGATAATACACTTTTATTTAAGGCAATTACTTAATCTTGACAAACTCCTGTGTTAAGCAGGGCTATTAGCAGGGCCTGTCATTAATCAGCACAAAACCAGGTGGATGCCTTTTCCAAACTGCCCATCGCTCCTGCAAACCTGGGCTGGGCCCTTTGCCATCTTCAGCACCCCAGTTACATAGGCAGTGTGCTAACATCAAAAATCCCACGTGGGCTGTGGGGACACCCGGCCACAGGCAGGAGAGGGGTCCATTTGTAATGCCAGCAAGAAGGTTTCCCAAGCCAGGCAGAATGATCCATGGGGGTTATTAGTAGGTACCAGGAGCACAGCTGGGGAAAACAGATAACTCCCTGCAAGGGTCCCTCTGGGACTTGTCCCTGGATTTGCCAGATACCTGGGTGCGCTTAAGCTACCACGTGGAATCCACTATCTGGGGAGGGGGCCCTCATTAGCTGTGGGAAAGGCCTGGGATGAAGTGGAAACATCCAGTCTAGCCCCGTGTGTGCCTCCCGGCCTGTCACACACCTGTGCCCTTCCCATGCTAATACTCTAACAGGGCCGCCTGGGGAGTAGGTGCCGGGACACAGAGACAGGGCCTGGGCCTCCTGTTTTAATTTCATAACCCTGGATAATCTCCCCCTGGCCCTTCCCACTGTGAAGATGTTCCCAATTTCTGTGGAGGGGTGTAGGCTTGGCTGCAGCACACATTAGCCCAGTGGCTGACCCACAGTAAGGTACTGAGCATTTCCGTGCCTCACTTTCCTCATCTGTAACGTGGAGGTGTAATAATACCTTTCGAATCAAGGGTTGTGAGGATTAATGTGTTAACCAATGGCCTACAGACCAAAGAGTGCTACCAAGTGGTCAGCCTGTGCTGTCAGGATCCTGGGCTTTCAGTGTCCCTAGCTAATTGCTGACTCCATGTACCACTGTCTGCTGTTGGCCCTGGGAGTAGGACTTTCCCTCCTTGATCGTCCATTCACTTATGCTGACCCTCAGTTGGTGCTGGCTGTGTAGGGCATCTTGGCTTATAAGGACCAGATGTGGTCTCCTCCTGGTTGGGACAGAGGGTGCAGAAGAGCCGGCCACAAAGTCACACAAAGGAGGACCTGCGTGACCTGGGCTCGTTGAGGGCTAGAAGAGTTGGCCAGGTGTTCAGGAGGCAGGAGTGATGGCGAGGGCTTGCTGGGGTCTGCAAGGCTGTAGTCTGTTCCCAGGGACGTGGGAATTTGTGGCGCAGGATCCAAAAGTGCTGAGGACACTGCAGGGAGACAGTACCTGGAGGACCCTGCTCCTGCCCTGAGGTCCCTGCAGGGTCTGATCTCCAAAGTGGGTCCAGGCCAGAGCGATGCTAAATTGCAGTGATCAGCCCAGCCCAGGCTGCCCTAGGATGCGTGGGAGCCCAGCTCTGGTTTCTTCAACCTTAAAACACAATGTGTGGGGGAGTTCCCCCCCCACCCCCCCCCCGGGATTTAAAGCTTTGTTTATTTTAAAGGAAATAGACTTCATCTGCTTTTAATTCACATACTTAGCTCATCCAAACATTATTTTGCAAGAAGTTGCTTTTTGATGTTTAGGAAGTCTTTGGAGCACCCACACACCCCCAAACCCCCACGATTTTATTCTAGGAAGCAAGATGGAGGGCATGGCCTGGGGCTGAGGCCACATTTCCTGCACTTTAGTTACTCCACCAGCAAAATAGAAGGAGTGCACTCTTTTCAGGGATTTGTAGATTTCCCTCCAGGACTGAGGTGGACCCCACTGTCTCTGCTCAGGGGAACCGACATTCCCATCAGCAGTGTGAGCGTTGGTGGGCTGAGGCGTGAGGCCGTGGTGGGTACAGCGTGTGCCTCGGAAACCCAAAGCAGTGCCCAGATTGCCACAGCCAGGCAGCCCGAAACATTTGTGTTTCTCCAAAGCCTCATTGCACTTGCCCTTGTGCATCCTACATAGCTCTGCTTTCTGGGGACACTCTTAGCTGTCAGAAGAACTCAGGAGTCCACACACCCACTGCCTTGTTTGCGAACACTCCAAGCTTACCGGGAAGGCGGTGGGCAGCAGTCCAGGGCAGGATCCGGGGAGGCGCTGGTGACCGGCTGTGCACCGTTAGGGTCAGGGTGTGGAAGGGTGGAAGAAGGGTCACAGCACTGACTAAGGGAACCTCCTACAGATGCTGGGAAGCCCTGCCAGTCAAGGGAATGCAACGAAGGGAGGAATGGAGAGAACTGATAATGCTTAATTAGTTAGGTGACCACACAAAAGTATGTAAGGAGCTCAGGTTTAGAAGTGAGAAGAGATTGAGGTGTGGAGAGAATTCTTCTCACCTTATGTTGTGTGTCTGTGGGACTTTAGTTGGCCTGGACCAGAACTCGTCAGTAGCCTAAAGTAAATGATGGTGTTAAAGCCCAAGTCAGGAATTCAGCATGACTGCTGGAACACTTTCATGGCTGATCCCAGCCAGGCATGACAGTGCATGCCTGTAATCCCTGCAATCTGAAGGCACGGCCAGCCTGGATGATGCAGCCACTGAGCTGAACCCTACCTCATAATATACAGGGAAGCAGATGTTGCTGAGTGCAAAGGCCCTGGGATCAATCCCTATAACACACACACACACACACACACACACTGGGGGTGTATCATTAGTCCTCACTGACCTGTGCTCCAAGTACAACATAGGTCCAGATTTTGAAAACTTTTTGGGGAAAAAAGGAAAATAAAACTTTCATTAAAAATGTTTATACTGGCTACATTTTGACTTTTTTTTTTTTTTTTTTTTTTTTTTTGAGATGATGTCTCTGGGGGCAGGGAAGATAGCTCCATGGCACAAGTGCCTGCCTGGCAAATGGAAGGTCGTGAGTTCAAATCCCGGTCCCGCCAAAAAAACAAAAAAAGAAATGATGTCTCACTGTGCTGCCCAGGATTGCTTCTACCTCCCGAGCTACAGTGATCCTCTTGCCTTAGTTTAGCCTCCTTAGATGCTAGGCTACAAGTGTGTACCACCATGTCCATGCAAACTGATGATATTTATGAAGTACTGGGTCAATTAAATTGTATTTTTATTTTATTTTAATTAATTAATTTATTTATTTATTTATTTTTCCTTGTTTCAGAACTTTTGTTTGTTTATTTATTTATTTTTATGGCCGGCTCAGCCTGCCCTCAGGGCCGGGCTAGCGCAGCATGTGGTACCAGGGTTCTAACCGAGGTCCCTGCAGCCGCCTAAGCTTTCCTAAGCAGGTGCTTTAGACCACTGACCCATCCTGCCGGGCCCCTAAATTGTATTTTTAAATGAGCCCCTTTTTTTTTTTTTTTTTTTTTTTTTGTCTTTTTGAGGCAGGGTCTCACTATGCAGTTCAGGCTGGCCTTGGGCTCACTTTTGTAGCCCAGGCTGGTCTCGAACTCCCATCGATCCTCCTGCCTCAGCCTCCCGTGTTGGGATTACAGGCGTGTGCCACCACGCCCGGCTAAATGAGCCCCTTTTAAAGGTGTTTTTTTTTTTTTTTAAGAAATTAAAAAATGTGATTAGAAAAATTTAAATGACATAGGTCCACACTGGATTTCTATTGGTCAGGGACACTAGAAAAGACACTGAAGCCGGGCGTGGTGGCTCATGCCTGTAATCCCAGAACTTGGGAGGCTGAGGCAGGAGGATTGGTATGAGTTCAAGACCAGCCTGGGCTACAAAAGTGAGCTCAAGGCCAGCCTCAACTGCATAGCGAGACCGTCTAAAAAAGACAAAAAAAAAAAAAAAAAAAGAAAGAAAGAAAGAAAAGAAAAAGAAAAAAAAAAAAAGAAAAGACACTGCTTTAAGGTGGAGGAATGTTGTACAGAAAGCGATCTCTCTGAGTCCCATATAATTATTGTGATTGCACTGATAACGGGGTCTAAGGAAGTAGTCTGTAAGGGTCCTGCTTTAGTGAGGTAAAAAAAAGCGGGTTTGTATCAGTCTGCTGACTTGAGATACAGTCTGGACCATTCCGGGTCTGTTTATTTACTTGAGGGCATTGGTTGGCTTTGGCAGGTTTTGTCACAAATCACACTCTGGAATAAAAGTCTGTCTGTCCTAAGTCAGCCCGAGGTCTAGCACTAGTACCTAGTGGGACCACATGTGGTGGCCTTAGTGTCCCTTAGCAAGTGGCAGTGAAGTGAAAAGCAGAATCTCTGGACACTTTAAGCAGGGTGAGATGCATAAGACCCAAGCACCAGGCTGGGATTCCTGAGCCACATTTCTGCAGGAAAGAGGCCAGCTGCTGATATCATAACCACTGTGGTAGGTGACAGTCACAACCCATGGGAGCAGGCAGAGTGTGGCACGGATGTCCTCTTGCAAGGACCAAAGACATCGCCTGACAAGTAGACTTCTGAGACAGTGACCAGACAGCTTTAAGCTGCCAGCTGACCAGACCCCTGCCACTGATAGTTTCTCTGGTGTTGATTGATATGGCAGTTGTCTCTCTCCAGGCCACTTAGCCTGGCTCTGGTGAGAATACAGAGGGACCCACACTAACTTGCTGGCTGCTCTTGTCTCCAGGCTTCTGGCTGGGTTCATGCTTTCCCTCTTATTTTGTAAGCTCATAGAGTTTCTTGGGACCACAGTCCTCCGAGCTTCAAATCTATTGCATATTTGGAATACTCTTTGGGGAACAGATTTTGGGACCTTCATCAGGCCTGACCATCCCTGATGCTTCTTCGGGCCTTAAGGTTCTGTAACTTAGACCCAAGTGGTCGAATGGGACAGATGGACAGTCATGCCATTCCCTATAATGTTGGGCTGCTCCTCAGGGTCTCTGTAGAGCTTGCCTGATTGCTGCCTCTGCTAAAATGGCAAGAGCTCATCAGCAGGGGCGGTGGAAATGGCACTGTTGGGGGCCTCTTATGTGTCTGAGCCCTCTTCATTTCCCTTTGCCTTGGATCCTGTCACTGCCTTCATTTTTATAGGTGGGGGAACTGAGGCCAAGGACAGCTCAGGGACTCAACATCAGGGCCCAATTAGCTGCAGCTCCTGCTCAGGGTCACAACTTTGGCCTCACAGTCAGCCTCCTCCTGGGGCCTGTCTTAGAGGCACCACTGAAGGGACAGATTCTACAGCTACCAAGGTGAGGACCCCATGGCTACCTGCCAACTTCTCCCATGGCATTCACTGGGGCCACTGGCTGTACACTTCTCTCTGTGTCCTGGCCTTGAGCTCCACACCAATGCTGCTGCCCAAGGCAGTAGCTCATGCCTGCTCCAGCCTGATGTGCTCGGGTTTTCAGAAGCTGTTTTGTCTGGTGACACCTCAGCCAGCTGTGGATGCCACGTGTGGTCCTGCCAGGATGTGTGCGGGGGTAGGTCCGGCTGCTAGTGCTCTCAGCCTCAGCCTCGGACAGCAGCCAGCTTGTGGTATTGGAATTTCCTGTCTGATTTTAATTCCCTCCCTCTTTTTACCCCAAGTGAGACAGAAACGCTTTTTAATTATGTGCTGTGGAGTGCTCATTCAGGATATTGTTGTTCTTATTAAGTACTTCCTGTGGGGCTGTAGCTGGGCATCAGGAGGGGAGTTGGAAGTAGCCTGCTCTGTGGTTGGTTATTGGGAATAATAGTGCCACTTGCACAGGTCCTGCCAAGCCCCGGGGAATGAATATTTCCCGCACACAACCTCTCCAGTGCCTCCTATCCCCAATGCTTGGGGCTGGCGACTGTGTCTCTTTCTGGAGTACCTGTTCTTCTGAGTCCACTTGCCTGAAAAGTTGGTCTTGGCAACTGTCAGGGTTTCTCCACAGAGCAGGCTACCAGAGTCAGGGCTGTCCCATGGCCTCCCACAGCCTAGGGTACACCTTCACCCTTGGAGCACTGAGAAGGGCGGATGACCTGAGGCCTTCGAAACCTGCATTCTTAGGGACACAAGCAGCACTCTCAGCAGCTAATTAGGCAGCGGGTGCAGGGATCGTGTTAGCCAGCAGCTGCTTCTGGCATCTCCATGGTGAGTTCCAGTGCTAGCACAATGCCTGGCACACACTGGTGTGAGAAATGACTTCCCCTTCCTTACTGAGCCAGTGGGAACTCAGGGCTGCTGCAGATACTGCAGATGTACAAAGCATGAGGTGTGCTTGCGGTTCTCCAGCTGTGGACCTTGGACCAGCACATCTGTGTCACTGGTCATTTACCCAGCCCTGCAGGTGATGCTCATGTCTGATAAATTTCCATATTCCTGGGACATAGGAGTTCCACGTTGTACCTCTTAGAAGTCCATGCTGTCATCAAATCTCCAGGATCCTAGGGAGAGGTCTTCCCTACTCCTTTGTGTGTAGGAGAAGCTATGTTGGCTTACCCCAAGACTCGCCCTTCATGTGGCTCAGGCAGTCCTGGAAAGCAAGCCTGAAACACCTGCCATGGCCCACAGGAAATCTCCATTCTCCTATTCCAGGTCATTCTGTGTGACCTGGACCCAGCTGAGCTACCTAGGACCAGGCTCTCCAGCTTTGGCACCTGGTCTACACAGAGGTGCCCTGCACGTACCCTGAGTGCATTAAATTCATACCTCTTGTTCTTGGTGGTCTCTGGAGGGTACAACAGTGTTCCTTGTCTTAATGGACTGTGTGGGGGAAGCATTGGGCTGGCCAGCAGACTGAGAGTGTGACTTCTGTCCTCTGCCTTATGGTCAGCCAGGGACCAAGAGCTCTCTGCCCAGCAGTGGAAAGCTCTGCTGTGGGACTGGGCTGGGGGCACTTCCAGCTTGTGCAGGTCAAGGCTATGTTAGAGGAGGTGACTGTTCTGTAGTGCAGTGACCCACAGTTCTATCTGGGCTATGTAGGGAGGGAGTGTCCAAACTATTCTGTGGAGGTAGTGCTGTCATTTCTGGTATCTGTCGTGAACATTTTACTCTAATTTTTGTAAGGAATGAGCCTTTGATCTTCCTAGGAAGAAAAGAGCAGAAAGAGTCATGAGTTGTGGAGGTTTTGGCCAGGGCAGCAGGAACAGCGAAAACAGACCTGAGTTGTGTAAACAACACACTTCTGTCCAGCATTGGCTGAAGAACAGGCAGATTTTCTGAGTTCATCAAAGCACAAAATAACACTGTGTGATGCCATCCTTGCCCACTAGAAGAACACTTGTCACACTTTACAAAGTGTCTTCACATTTCCATTCCATGTGCCACTAAGTGGTTTGATTTACTGAGTTGGCAGCAGGTCCTGCTCAGAGTGGCTCTTGCTTGACCACTCATGCTGGTCCAGGTCCAGAGATGGCAGGCATGTGCCAATTCATGATGAAGCCCTGGTGCTGCCCGAAGCTGCAGTCCACTGCCCCACTTGCCCTGTGTGCTGCCTTGCAGGGCCACGGCTCTCCTAACCTGCCCACAAGGAAGGAAGTGCTAGGTTTGTCTAAGCGAATCAGTCAAAAAGGGAATCTCACCTCTGAACTGCTTCCTCTGCTGCCCTCAAGTAAGAGGGAGGAGCCTTGCCCCAGCCCAGGCTATGCTGGCCTGGAATCTCATCTCACCATCGTCTGCCTGGGGCTTCTGCTGGGGACTTCTCCAGGAGGAGAATTGTGTTTTAGGAATGGTTTATGCGGCTCTGTGCAGCTCAGTAAGGGGGAAAACAAACAAACAAACAAACAAAAACCTCTTCATTTTAAACAGAATAGTTAGCAGTGTCCCCTGGAACTCAGAGGCCACCGTGCACATTTCTTTTTCTTTCTTTCTTTTTTTTTTTTTGTCTTTTTGAGACAGGGTCTCGCTATGCAGTTCAGGCTGGCCTTGAGCTCACTTTTGTAGCCCAGGCTGGCCTCGAACTCACACCAATCCTTCTGCCCCAGCCTCCCGAGTGCTGGGATTACAGGCGTGAGCCACCACGCCCGGCTCACATTTCTACATGTGTTCTTTTACTGTGGCCTCCGTGGGCACCACCCTGGGAGGCACTGGAAGCCCTGGGTTGTTCATCTAAGAATTGGGGTGAGCATCCACCAGTGACTCATTTGTGGAAAACCCTTCCCACAAAGCCTCAGAGTCACAACTGCTATCACTTCCACTAAGCTCACTCTGACTTGGGCAGTGAGTTTCTGTCTGATGCTTCTCAGTGACCCACACTGAAGACTGAGGACTGAGGACTGCATTGCTTTGTGACCATAGCACCACACTCTGGTTCCCGCTCCTGCTTTTACAGGAACAGGGAAGGGAATTGCTGCTTACTAACTTTGTCCTCTGTAGACACTATACATATTATGCACAGCAGGCAGCCTGATGACATTCTTATTTTACATGAAGAAACTGACACTTGGAGTGTTTGTCACCTGCTAGAAAATGACACATTCAGGATTTCAAATCAGGCCTATCTGGACTTCTGGCTCTTTTCTTTCCAGCTTCCATCTTAAGCTTTCTTTCTCTCTTTTTAAAGAGGTTTCTCCTCCTTCTCCTTCTCTTTTTCCTCCTCCTCCTTCCTTCTCTTCCTTTTCCTCCTCCTCCTCCTCTTCTTCTTCCTCTTCTTTTCTTTGCTTTCCTTTTTTTTTTTTTTGGGCCAGCAATCAAACTTAGGACCTTGCACTTGTCAGGCAGGTGCTTATACCATGAAGCTATCCCTTCAGCCTCTCAAGCTCTTTTTTTTTTTTTTTTCCTTGTGGGACTGGGGATTGAACTTAGGGCCTTGCATTTGCCAGGCAAGCACTTATTCTACTGAGCTATCTCCCCAGACCCTCAAGCTCTTTTGACAATGGGGACAGGTGATCTCACATAGGGACTATTAGTGGGCTGCTGTGCCATTCAGGAGCAAGAGTGTTTTAATCAGTGAGGTCTACCATCTGTGACTTCCAATCTGTCCCCTTTGCTGATTCTCCTTCCCTTCACACTAACCTTTTGCTGAAGCTACCAATGTCTCTTGCTGTTTATACCCTCCTTTAGGAGGACAGGGACCCAGTCATCCATCTGATGTGACTGTCAGTTGATTCCCATGACTTCACCATACCAGGTATTGAACTCAAGGCCTTGTGCTTGCCAGGCAGACACTTAAGCCACTGAGCTATCTCCCCAGCTCACCGAGATCTGTCTTAAGATAACTAATGAAGTCATTGTTCAGGATTTTACTTATGATGCAGAGAATCCTAAGCTAAAGAATGTCACAAATGAGCCATCAGCTGGAGAATCCTAAGTAGAGCCTCCCGTAGTAGGAGAGAATTTTGTGGTCAGGAAGCCCTTCCCTGGGCCATGCCATGAGGCATAATGCCACATCATCTGATCAGAGGTCACCCCAGCATATCAGAGTGCCACAACATAGCAGGTAGTTAACGAGCACAAAACAGTGGCCACAGCAAGCACAAGACAGTGTGGCCAGAGCAAGCACAAGACAGTGGCCACACCTCTCTGAGGGGTGGGCTTCCTGGTCTGGGGGCTGTGACTGCAGTGGTCACCTTGATGTGGTGAATAGGCAGAGCATGGGGACCTGATATTGGAGCTGCCTGGTGACTGCGGAGAGTGACTCTCCAAAGAAGCTTTCTCTCCGTGAGTCTGTCCCTGTCCCCAAAGATTCATGCCCTCACAGACTTGTGCACTTATGTATACCCCTCACCAGCAGCACTGAGCCCTCCGCACTGCCCATGCCCAGGCCCGATGCTCTCAGGCCAGAGACCCAATATCCAAAACTAAGACCCCCACACTCACTCCCTGCAGCCTGGGCATGGACAGAGCTGCATTTTTGGCCTCCTATGTGGTGGCCTTGGCATATGTGCCAGTGCCTGAGAAAGCTAGAAACCAAGACTTTGACCTTGGTCACTCTTCCAGGACCCCAGGGCTACACTTACATGTACTTGTGCCCTGCCATAACTGGGACCAGTAAGTATGTTGCAAGGGCCAGGCCTCCTCAGAGCAAGCTGTTCCTACCTTCCCTCAGCCAGTGCTTGGGCAGTGGGACTTCTCTCACAGAAATCCATTTCTCCTCTGGCCCTAGATGGCCCCACCTATCCCAGCTACATACATGCTCTGAGCTAATTTCGTAATGAGGAATTTATCAAGAGACTATGGTAACTGGAGACTGCTGTCCTCTAGAGACCAGACACCCCAGAGGACCACAGTGTCCCCAACATGGGATGGCCTCTCTGAGCTCAGCCCACAGGACAGTGTGTCTTCGTTGTAGCAACACATGGATTCACCCTCATAGAATTCTCCTGGCAGCTGACACAGCTGTTCGGTCATGTTTCCATGACCTGGTTTCCTGATTCTTTGTCTGATTTCTCCCCTGACCCCACAGCCCACCTCTGCCCTAGTCTGTCAGCAGAGTCCTTATTAGCAGGCATTAACTTGGGCTAGGCCCACAGGAAAGAGTTCTCCTCACACTTGTCACCTCCCTCATCCAGCAAGACCACTGCCTCATGGACTCTGCCTCACAATCTTACACCACACCGGACCACCAGCCACCGTGCCCTCAGTGTTTAAACCAGCACAAAAACGTTTTGGGTTTTTTGTGAAAAGAGCCCTCACGCTGCCCTCATCCTGTCAGGGTATCTGTCATTCTGTTCAGGATCAAAAACAAATGTGGGTTTCTCAGAGGGGAGGGAAGATCCATGGGCGATTCCTAACTTAGATTTTCTTCTTCTGAAACTTAAAAAGAGAGCATCTCTTTGAAATGGCATATGGTGTGTGTGTGTGTGTGTGTGTGTGTGTGTGTGTGTGTGTGTGTACACACGTGTGCTTGTTTCCCTTCTGCCGGAAGGACATGATTTGGTTTAGATTTTTTTTTTCTTTGAAAAAATAAAATAAAAGAGCCCACAATGAAAATAATGTGTGGAAAGGTCTGATTCAAAATGTCACTTGTTCTTATGTTTTTCTTCTTCTTTCTCGGGTGCTGCAGGGGCCTCTAGGTGTAATAATTTCTCCTGAGTGTGAAGGTAGCATTTCCTCCTCCTCAGCCCAGCATTCACTTCTGGAGGCTTCCACCAGAGGGATGAAAGGGAAGCCTAAGTCGGTCCGAAATGTTCTGAGGCCCTGGATGAGCCAGTGTCATCCTCTGTCCTTCAGTTCACCTTGAGTGAAAAGTTTGTCTCTCTCTAGAGAAAGAGACGGACAGACAGACAGACAGACAGATAGGCAGGCAGGCAGGCAGGCAGACAGACAGACAGAGGAATGTATGTGTCTCAGGTGACTAGGCTTGGGAGTGGTGAGATTTAGAAGTGTCACAAGGCTGTAAAGTGAGGCCTTACCTGCTCTCTGGGCCCTTGTCCATGCCTGGCTCAGGGTTCTCAGGGAAGCTTCAGGTTGACACTAGCTGGAGACAGGTGACCACTCACAGACAGCAGTGCTGTCTGGAAGGGAGCCTAAGGTCCACACTGGAGTACAGAAGTTTAATGTGGGGCCCAGAGCAGAGACATAATTTTCCCTAAGTCCCATGGCTGTCTGGTGACAGGCATCTGGAATTCCACATGGTAGTTGGTTTTTTTTGTTGTTGTTGTTTATTTTTTGTTTTTAGTTTTTAAAAAATCTTTTAAAATTTATTTATGCATTTCGTACAGGGTCTTGCTATGTAGCTCAAACTGTGGTCCTCCTGTTTCAGCCCACCTCTGCCTCAGAGCTGGGAATACAGGTGTGCACCACCATGCCCCATCTCAGTGGCTGGCCAGATGCACCTGGAGCTGGGCCAGCACGGCATGTGGTACCAGGAATTGAACTCTGGTCCTTGAGTCTCTTGAGGCAGGCGCTTAGACCACTGAGCTATCTCCCCTCATGTAGCAGGTGCTTATTGCACAGCAGTGGATGAATTCATGTGTACATTCATGAGCCAGGGAGTGCACGATTCCTGAGGTGGCTGCTTCTGGGTTTCACAGCCCTGTGAGTAGGCAAACCTCCTTCTGAGGCTGTGCAGAGTGGCCTGGGTCTAGGTCCCTGGGCCTGAACCTTACCTTCTGCTTCCCTTAGCTGCTGACTGTAGGCTGTGCCTGTCCATGGGGTCATTTGCCAAGGTCTAGGGTATGTAGGGTGCTGGCTGCCCTCAGAGGCCACATGGCAGAGGCAAAGAAATGGCCACCTGTCGCCTAGCCTTTGCTCCTGTGCAAGTAGAGTCACATCACCATGAGGGTCAGGGTCCTGCCATGGCAGAGGGAGGTAGCCAGCTGCAGCAGCACCCTGTGGGTGGCTGTCTCTCACACCTCTTCATGGAAGCCTTGCTCACCTACTATGTGTGCACACTCCTCATGTGATAGTACACGTGCAACATGCTGCCACACTCAAGGCACGTACACATGTACTTATACACATACATGCTCACTTATCAGTATGCAATGTGTGTATTTGTGCATGCATACACATGCCCTACCATGTGTGCACACACACACACACACACACACCACAGTCCTGTGGGGCAGCAGGGCTGGCTCAGCAGTCCCTCATTCAGGTTGCAGGCTCCTTCAACCCATCTGGAATTGCATAAGTCCCAGCTCCTGAGCACTGTGACCTAGAGCACTCACTTAACATGGGCGAGACTCTCCGCTCCATCCCAGTGCTGGGATCAAAGGCTGTTTCCTATACATTTATTTAGAAAGGGGTATGCTGTTTTTCTGCACGCTCCTTGGGATGTGGGACAGTATGGGCATCTCTGTCCACAGACAGCCCAGCCTGGAGCCCTCAGCCTCCCTAGAGGTCGCTGTGAGTGTGAGCAGCTCATTCCTCTGCGTCAGTGCTGTATGTTCCCAGTTTGATAGGGACTTCGGAGGCAGCTTGGAATAGTAGTACTAACTGCATCATTGGGAGCAGCACCTTGGGGTGCTCCTTACCTGCTCTAAGTAAGCCTTTGCTGTCCATGAACTGCTGTGTCTTTGCAGCAACCGTGTAAAAGTCACAGTTACCATTTATAGTAGGTGGTTGCACAGCCGTGGGCAGCTCTGGAAGGGCCTACCGGACAGTGGGATGGGCGCGACCATCCTGTCTGCCAGCCCAGTCCTCTTTGTGGCTGAATTTGGTAAACTGATTTCATCAGAGGAAGATTTGTTTTCTTTTTAGTCCCTACAGAAGTGCCCAAATTGTGGAATTAAGAAGATGAAATTAAATATGTAAAAATTACAGTCCAAGTTTTCGGAGTAAAGTTTCCTCCCACTAAGAATTCATCATGTCCAACCTGAGGGTTTGCTGGCAGCTGATAAACAAAATGTGACCCATGCAGCCCACGGAGCAGCACGCAACTTACCAAGGAGGGATACTATAGTGCATGCTTTGGCTTGGGTGAGCCTGGAGGGTAGCATGTAGGCGCAGTGAGGAAGCCAGACCCTGGAGGACAAGTGTTATCATTGGATTCCACCAAGGAGGAAGGAGTAGAATAGTGGATGGCACGGAATGGGGTGGCGCTTCAGTTGGCAGTAGTGAAAAGCTTCTGAAATGGTTGGTGGCACAAGTGGTACAGTGTAAATATGCATAATGCTGCCCAGCTACGCACTGGAAAGGGCTGCTGCATGCCTGGCAAGCACAAGGTCCTAAGTTCAATTCCCAGAGCCCCCCCCCCCCCACAACAAACCTTAAAATGAGCTGATGTGAATGAACTTACCTGTAATCCCAGCTACTTATGAGTCTGAGATGGGAGATTTGCAAATCCAAAGCTATCCTGGGCAACTTAGCAAGACCCTGTCTCAGAATAAAAAAGAGTTGGGTAGAAAGCCTCTTAGTGTGTACAGAGCCTTGGGTTGGAGTCCTAAAAACAATGAAAAAGATTTCAATGGTAAATTTTATATTTGTTGTGCTTCACTGTGATTTTTTAAAAAAATTTCGCAGTATTTGAAGTCTAGGGTTAGAATCTCCACAGAATGATACCCTATATTTAGTTAGTTTTGTTTTTCAAGACACTGTATTGCTATGTATTTGAGCTGGCCTTGAACTTGTATGTGATCCACGGCAGTTCTCCTGCCTCAGCCTCCTATATGCTGGGATTACACGTGTATTCACCCAGGAAAGCGGTTTTATGTTAATGCATCTATTTTATGGTAAATCTCACCTTCAGCTAACCTGGGTGAATGTAAAAACCGACACATTGTGCCTATTAGGTATTCAGAAATTCAGAATCAACACTGCTTCTTTGGCCTGTGGCCTTCAGACCCAGGGAGAGTTGATTGAGAACTTTCTACTTCTTAGCCTTTTTCCCAGTCTAACTACTTTTTAAAGAGCCCTGTTTTCTAAAGCCTATAATTATGTTTGCCTCCAGGATACCCAGGCATTTTTTTTTTAATAAGCAAAGAGCATCCTACAATTATCATGATGATTTCTTGAGTGCAGGCCAAGTAGAAACAGGGGGCTGACTCAGCGCTGGAAAGTGACACACACATGTTGGCCCTTTCAATCCTGGAGGAGCTGCCAGCATGCACAGGGTCGATAATTAATATTAGGAGCAGGGCAATTAACAGAGCACATAGGTGTCCACTCGATTCCGCCCACAAGATGGAATGGGCAGTGGCGTGGGATCTGGCCTCCTGGAGGCAGCCAGGCCCTGCCTTAGCAGATAGCTCTGGGTGAGCATCTCCAGCTTGCGTACACCACTGCTCGGACGCTGTCACCTGGTGCTGCTGGCGCCACACACAGCCAAGGCTGGGGTGGGCAGAATCCAGCAGAGTGGGAGCCTGTCAGCTCTGTCAGCCCTGATTTGCGGGCTGAACCTGGTTTCGTGGCCCTGCCTGTAATCTCCCTGAGTTCAAAGAGCGCTTAGCTGCTTGTCTTTGTCAAGAGCGCGGTTGGGGATCTTTTATGTGGAAGATGTAGGATTCTCGGGCTGACTTTGATTATTTATTCATTCCCCTTCGTGGGTGTGTGATATCCCAGGCACTGCGGAGCCCCTTGTCCTGGCTACTGTTGCTCAGAAATTCATCAAGCTTAAAGCCCTTTGAAAATTGCTTTACAAGGGAGGGGAAAGTTTTTGAAGTCTTTCTTTTTCTCCCCCTCTCCAGTGCCACAGCACCTCTTGCCGCCATTCCATGGACCTTTGCCGATTGACATGCGACACCAGGAGGGAAGGTACCATTACGAGCCTCACTCTGTCCACAGTGTGCATGGGTAAGTCCTGCCCTGTGCTTGTCCTGTCACTGGGGAGGCCCACCAGCCGTCCTGGCCATTCTATCTTCTCCGTGTGTCTTTTAGTATGTGTTGTCCCAAGGGAGCAGGCACACACCAATGGCCCCAAGAATATGAGAGTTCATGACCTGTGCATGCCAGCCACCCCTCTTCCTCCTAAGAGGTGCACTTGGCTCACTTTACCAATTCCTGGGGAATAGGCTCAGTGGGGGAGTGGCAGGGGGTTCCTTATGAGATTACAGGGTTTTTACCTACCTATGAAGTGAATCCCCTCCAGACCAAAGAATCTGCTAAGGAAAGTGTCCTTAGGTATATGGTGTTTCAATACAATAATTCAGAGAGATCCATTTACCATCTGCAAGCCTCTATTTTGAAAATATATGGTATGGTCACGCTACTCTAAGGACCTAAACTTAAAGTGATGTTTGGGGTCTCTACCAGTTCCCCACTTGAGATACAGAGGTGTGTTAACCTGCACTGTCCCTCTCTGTTCCCATGTGGAGCCTCCAAGCCCCTGGCTGGTACTGTGACTTCAGCCTCAGCCTCCTCATTCTCTTGCCAGAGTCAAGCCCTAACCACCTCCTCAGCCTCTCTGTGGTCATCACACTCACCTGAGAGGTGGCCTCTGTGAAGACCAGTAGGCCCCGACGTCCCTCCTGGCCATCCCCGTTACTCTTACACCCTCCAGCCCCCTCACTTGCTCCGGCCAAGTTGCTGTCTGTGCTTCTGGCACATGCCACCTTGTCACCCGTCTCTGTAACACACTCTTGCTGTCTGCCTGAGCCTCCCCACGTCCCCTCTACTTGTCCATCTCAATCTCAAGACTCAACTCAGAACAACTCCTCCTAAAGACACCAGATCCCCATGCTTAGATTCTCACTCCACTTGTGCCCTAGAATACGCTTTTGGTGCCTGTCTCACTGCAGGTTCTGAGCTCCCCTTGAACTTCTGTGTATCTGGTACGCAAAGATGCACACTGGATGCCTGGCACTGAGAGCTCTCTCCATGCATGCCTCTGAGGAAGCCCCTTCCCACTGCTGGTAGGGAGTCAGTGCGCACTGGCTGAGTACTCGCTGTGGTCAAAGCACTGTGCTCCAGACCTGTCCCAGCCCTGCCTCAGATGACACCTGTTTCGGGAAACCCCAAGAGGGAACAAACCTGGGACTTCTACTTTCTCTTTTAAAATACTCTTTGAGTGTTTTACTTTGAGATACATTTAGACACGCAAAAGCAGTTGCAAAAACCTTGCATACTTTTCCTCAGTGCTTCAAAGTACTAATATCTGATACCACTAAAGACTGACACTGCACTGTGAACAGACCCACACACCTGATCTAAGGATGCTTGGCTGTTTCCGCACTCCCGCCATTTTTCCCTTGCTCAGGCTCCCACATTGCATTGGATTGTTACCCCTCCTTAGTCACCCTTAATCCAGGGCAGGTTCTCAGTGTCTCTGGCTTTCCTGACTTGCTATTTTGAGGAACATGGATCAGTTGTTGCACAAACAGTTGCTGTAAGAAGCACACCTTGGTTCTGGTATTGCCTGCTGTTGTTTCATGATTGTATTTCAATTATGCATTTAGGGGGACTAATACTGTAGATGTGATGCTGTTCGCTTTCTAGGGTCTTGATTCAGAAGGAAAATATCTCTCGCTTGTTTGAGGTGGTGTCTGCCTGGATTGTCCCTTTAAAGTTGTTCCTTTTGTAATTAATACCTACCTGGCTGGGCAACCCTCAGAGAATAAGTGAACATCCTGTTTCTCGTCATAATTTTACCTATTAAATTAAACATCCATTGATGATTCTTGTCAGAAACCATAATTACTCATACTTGCCAAAAGGCAGTTGTCTATTTCCATCATTCTTTCCATGTGCCTTGACTGGAATTCTACTAAAAGGAAAAACTATCCCTTCTCCCATGGGCATTCTATTCATTTAGTTCTGTGTTTCTCTGATACATGGACAGTCATGTCTTTTGGGTTCTGCTATAGCTAACCTTATTTATCCTGTAATTCAAATCATCCCACATCTGGCCCTTGAGAGTTTCTTCAAACTTTCTTCTGTGCCTGTGTGACATGTTGGGACCTTCTGCTTTCTTTCTGAGGCTTGTTCCTGGACAGGACCTCCTGCAGCAGCTGCTAGTCCACAGTGTATGGTGGGGTCACTTCCTGACTCTGTCGCCTAAGGGATCCTGAAGGTGGTGAGACTATAGCTCTGGAGCCTACAGAAGACCGGACCACAGGTCTGGAGCTACTTGTGCCACCTGAAAATTGCCCCTGTGCATTGGGGGTGCATAGCTCCTACTTGGAAGGGGTCAGTGCTGCTGCTTGAGAAGCTGAGGCTGGTTCTGTAGTGCGCATCCTGGGCACAACCAGCCTACCACAAAATGTTCCCTGCCCAGGCGCAGCCGGACACCCCATAAACATGGTCTTGTCCCTCACTGACCTGCATGGCGCTGTCTCTAGACTACCTACCTAACAGGCACTGTATTCATGGTATCTGCCTGCTGTGACAAATTACCATCAGTTTGATGGTGTAAAGCAGCAGAAAGGTATTCTAATGGAATTCTGGGAGCCAGAAATCAAGACTAAGTCTTTTTTTTTTTTTTTTTTTTAAGTTTTTTAAAAAAATATTTATTTATTTATTTCTTGTTTCAGAACCTTTGTTTGTTTATTCACTCATTTTTTTATGGCCGGCTCAGCCCGCCTCAAGGGCAGGGCTGGCAGCAGCATGTGGTGCCGGAGATTGAACTGAGGTTCCTGAAGCCACCCAAGCTTTCCCAAACAGGCGCTTTAGACCACTGAGCCATCCCTCCAGGCCCCAAGACTAAGTCTTAGAAGCCCAAATCAATGTGTTGATAGGACCGGTTCCTTCTGGAGGCTGCTTCTTTGACTTTTACAGCTTCTGGATGCCTCCAGCATGCTGTGGCTCATGAGCCCAGCCTCACCTCACACTCTTCACTTCCTCCTCCTGTCTTCACATTGCTGCCTTCTTTTGAAGCAGTTTCCCTCTGCCTTTTTCCTATCACGACACCTGAGCTTGCTCGGAGGGCCCACCTGGCTATCTAAGATCATCTCTCCTCCAGATACTTTGCCAAGTACCTTTGCCATGAAAAGAACACTCACAGGTTCCAGGGATTAGGAAGAGGACCCCCTTGGGAGCCATATTTGGTTCCTTTGGGTTGCTGGGCTCCCTGGAGGAGTCTGGCTTCTCCCATAGGCTACAACAAGGATGCTGATTACTGACTCAGGTCCATACCGGAGCCTGTTGCTCATCAGTTAACCTTCCAGGTTGCCCTGGGAGATGGCTGTAGGCTCAGGCTTGCAGCTATAGACATGAATGCTCAGAGAGGCCCTATGGCATCTGTAGGTCGCTCCTGCCAGGTGGACCTACTGGCTTTCTTGAAGGCTGAGGAGGCCAGGCTCTTGAGTAGAGCTGATGCCCACCAAGAAAGGACTCATCTGCTCCCTCCACACTAGAAGGGAGAGGCATAGAGTCATAGATCAGTGTCCTGCCACAGTGGACTTCAGCAGCTTCACGCTGTCCTCAGGATAATCAGTTCCCACCCAGGCCAAGGGAAAACATGTCAGGGCCTTCTGGGCTGGCCTCGGGCTGTGGAAATCCCCACTTGTTTGCCATCTGTACCTAGCAGGAATGAGGACAAAACATCTGAGAAAAATGGCACTGTGGCTGTGGCTTCTGTGATTAATGTGGTTGCAGCTCACTGGAGCACCCCGATCCATCAAGCCCTTGGTGCAGCCCGCTCTCCTTGCCGGCACCAAATGTGTCTCATTACACAAACGTTGCCCAGCAAATGAGGTACGGTGTCATCGCTTGTCAACGAAGTCTGAGCCTGGGCCTGCTGCTTGAGTCACGGGGCCACGTTGCACGGCTTGGGCGCAAGTGCACTTGACAGTCCCAAGACAGAGCACCCAATGAGTACAGGCTCTGAGCTGACACCCTCTGACGTGCCCCACTGCCTGTGGTGCTACAGGCAAGGTACAGTAGCTGAAGGGCTGCTGTGGTTTCAGCCCTGCCCTGCTGCCTGCATTTGAACCCAATGCAGAACCCACAGCTAAGGGATAGCTGGTGGATGTGAATCAACAAGGCCCAGTCTTCTCATCAGTAAAGGAGCTGTCTACTGACATATTCTGGATAACACAGTCAACAGTTATTAGAGAATGAAATGGGACTATGTGGGAAGTGCATTTGGACTCATTTGGAAGCTTTCAGTATATGTTAGCTATCGCTATGTGTACAAGAACGCAGTTTGCAGGCCACAGAACGCGTGTGGTAGGCTGTGGCACCGGTAGATGGGAAATGGGGCTAAAAAGGTACTGTTGAGATGGGAGAAGGAAGATCTTCTTCCCACAGTGGAGGAATTAGATTTCTTCCCTTGCTACCTAAGAGTAGAAGGAGTGGTCGATTTATTTTCAAGGAAACTGCAAGGTTGTTAGGAGATGAGTAGGAAGAGTGGTGAGTAGACCATACCAGTTTATCCTAGTGGTTCTGGCAAAAGTGGAGCTGTGGGAGGCTGACTGCTCAAGGGACAAGCAGGGCATGGGAGGCCACATCCTGTAGCCCAGCTAGATGGCTTTCCCTACACATCCACACCCGCCTTCTTTTGAAGCAGTTTCCCTTCTGCCTTTTTCCTATCAGCACACCTGAGATTGCTCGGAGGGCCCACCTGGCTATCTAGGATCATCTCTCCTCCAGATCCTCTCTCCTCTAGATTCTTTGCCAAGTACCTTTGCCATGAAAAGAACACTCACAGGTTCCAGGGATTAGGAAAAGGACCCCCTTGGGAGCCATGTTCGGCTCCTTTGGGTTGCTGGGCTCCCTGGAGGAGTCTGGCTTCTCCCATAAGCTACAACAAGGTACAGTAGCTGAAGGACTGCTGTGGTCCCCTCTGCAGAGACCCTGCCCAGTCAGCTTAAGGTGAAAGCCCACAGCAGGCCTCACATGGCTTCCTGATGCCCACGTGGCTCCAGAAAAGGAACCATTATCATGTGTAAACAGACGGTACAGCATCTTTGGTATGTGGTGAGATGACAAATGAGTCGGGGATCTCTTGTTAAACCCATGGGCACATGTTGCTGAGTCTCCAAGAGTCTGTACCAAGGGCATGTAGGAAAGGCCAGCTGTATGGCCAGGCACTGCCTGCAACCCTTGCATGCTCTGTGGTGCTCATGGGAGACAGTAGCAGTTGGATCACCCCTGGCTCTAGCTCTTGGAAATAGTTTTGCCCAGTTGCTGTGGGAAGGTGGCTGAGCGTGGTGTGGCAGGATCCCCAGTGAGAACCCTCAGTTTCCTTGGCATGAGGAGTCCAGGCTGATGTATGCTAGTACTAGCACGTGACCTAGGAGTATGCTGGTTCAGGAAGCTGGAAGGGCCTTCAACTCTCAGGGTCCCTTCCAGAATGAAGCCTGCAGCACCTCCCAAATTTGGCTGCAGATCTGAACATGAATGTGATGTAAAGATGCCGTTCATAGGCTCTGGCCCGAGATGTTCCAGTTCTTTCACACCAGGCAGAGGACTGGGGA
The DNA here is from genome assembly GCA_004027025.1 of Myocastor coypus. NCBI lineage: Eukaryota > Metazoa > Chordata > Mammalia > Rodentia > Myocastoridae > Myocastor > Myocastor coypus. Next base: position 64,246 of record PVJA010003036.1, on the reverse strand, counting down.
TCTGTTTACTTGTAGGTACCCACAGGCCAGAGTTTGGGAGCCACTGTAGGCCACACTGCGTATCCAAGACCCAAGAAAAAGCCCAGAACCATGTGTTGGCTTCCTGGGAGTTGTAGGACCCTCATGTGTCTGTCGTGTCTTCCATCTCAGCAGGGTGGGTGTTGAAAGTCCCTGGTGCCTTCGCTCACCCATTCACAGAGGAGGCCTCCGTGTTGGCCTAGACTTCTTCAGAGCTCTACTTGCAGAAGGCAGGGAGTGTCTGGGCTGAGAACAGTGGCCGCAGGACTGTGCCCTCCTCTCCGCTCTGATCTGGCCCCACCTCTGATCTCTGATGACCCTTGACACCTTCTGGGATTCTAGGCCAGATCCTCCTCCCAGCAGCTCCTTGACCCTTGGCTTCCATTTCATTGGCAGTCACGACCCAAGGCCACCTGCTTGGACAAGGATTGAAGAGCAATCTTGCTAGGGACAGATGGCTCTAGGTTGTAGCTATCCACTTATGTGAAGTGAGCACACCGGCCCAGGTATATAAAGGAAAGATTGGGAGCACCAGCTGGGGCAGCAGGGTCCTCAGCCTCCCATCTGCCCAGTTGGTCCCGCAGAGTGCACCTGACCCAGAGGCCCCTGCAGGAGCAGTTGTGAACACCTGAGTCCACATTTGCCCTGGCAGGTGCATCTTAGTGGGGATGGTTAGCCCAGGCTAGTGTGCTGTATCTTTGCTGCTGGTGGGCAGAGCTCATGTGCCTTCTCAGTCTGGGGTGACTAAAAGGGGGACCTTTTCCAAGGTTTGTATTCCATTAAGACTGCACCAAGTGTCTCGAGAGTAATAAATACAGCTACCTGCCGAGTCATTCATTAACAATCATCCTAGGCCCTCATGACTCTGTCCTCCACTGTTTACTGAGGGTGCGTGGTTGGGCCGGAGGAAACCTGAACATTTTCTTCTTGATTCCTGCCTCAGCATCCCACGGTTGGCTTTACTTGTGTTTCTCAGGAAGCCTCCTCCTTCAGCAAACGTGCATGCTGCTTTTCAGAGCCTTGTGCACAGACTGAGGAAACTTCCGAAGGGCATGTGCACGCAGCTGGTAGGTGGGGATGCCGTGGGGCCCAGGGGCACCCACCGGGGCACTGTGCCTCTTCCTCCCATGGGTCTGCCCACATTGCCATACTGTCCTCCAGAAATCACTTTTAAAACCTGTAGTGGCTCACCACTGACTTCTTCAGAACAGGGAACAGCAGGCAGAGAGGGAGCACAGGGCCGGGCCTAGGCTGGGTGTGAGCAGCATGCTCTCCTCCTGTGGCCGCTCGAGACCAAGCAACTCCATGGCTCACCATGGTGGCACAACCTTGAGAGAGAGGTCAGGCCCCTTCCCTAGTCTAAGCCCAGGGAGCTTAGGCCAGCCCAGGAACAAAGCCACGGCCCTGCACCCTGTCTCCTTGGCTTAGGTCACGACACACCCTGCAGGAGAGGTGGCACCTTGACTCACTGCCCCTAGCTGCTCAGCAAAGGCTGCAGCAGTGCTGTCCTCGTAGGCAGCACAACTAGGATTCAAAACCCTAGGCAGAGTGGCCATAGAGAACCACCCTTGTCACCCTTTCCTCCCTCCACCTCTGAGAGCTCTGTCTTCTAAACATCAGGAACACGTGGCTGCATGGGACAGGCGCTCATTTAGAATGAAATGCGGCCTATAAAAGTTTAATGAGGAGCATGTCTGATGAGCTGACCTGTTCTTTGGTCTTTGTTGCACACCAGCCCCTCCAGAAGGGGAGCTGCCTGGCTTTAGGCCTCAGAGCTGGTGTGGTCAACTGAGAGCAGGGCTTGATGGGGGCAATGCCTCTGGGTGGGCATGGGGGAGGGATATGTGGAAGGGCCGCAGCCTCAAGTCCTGCAGGAGGTAGGGCTGGAGAGATAGCTCAGTGGAATAAGTGCTTGCCTGGCAAGCACAAGGTTCTGAGTTCAATCCCTGGTACCACAAAAACAAAACGAACAAAAGAAAGAAAGAAAGAAAGAAAGAAAGAAAGAAAGAAAGAAAGAAAGAAAGAAAGAAAGAGGATAAGGAGGTGGCCCTCTTTTATTGTTTCTTGGGGCTCTTGTGGGCATTTCCTACCCTTTACCCACAGGATAGAAGCAAAAGTGAGATGGAATGAGCTTTGAGTCCTATCTGTACCATTTATCTTTTTATATCTTATTCTGGTTGAGTCACCCCATGAGCCTGTTTTCCTCTCTGTAAAATTTTTTTTTTTTTTTTTTTTTTTTTTTTTTTTTTTTTTTTTTTTTTTTTTTTTTTTTTTTTTTTTTTTTTGTCTTTTTGACACAGGGTCTTACTATGCAGTTGAGGCTGGTCCTGAGCTCACTTTTGTAGCCCAGGCTGGTCTCGAACTCTCACCAATCCTCCTGCCTCAGCCTCCCAAGTGCTGGGATTACAGGTGTGGGCCACCACGCCCAGCCCTTGTAAAATGGGTTCTTGACAGTTAATTCCTGTGGCATTCCTGGGAGGAATAGATAAGCCAATCACATGCAGTGTGCTCCGATATGGACCTACAGTGTCCCAAAAGACTACAATAAAGGCTTGGCTGCTAGCCAGTGGTGCAGTTAGGAAGTGGTAAACCTTGGGGGAAGTGGGCCCCTAGGTGATGCTCCTGGAGGAGATGTGGGGACCCCAGCCCCTTTGGTCTCTGGCTTTGCTTTTTCATACTCCACCGTGATGTTTTGATCCAAAGTGACCAGGGATGGAAGCTGCTGTCCCTGGGGCCCAATGACCCTGTCCTCCTTCCCAGCTGACTGTCTCTGGTGTTTCAGGGGAGAAAGGCACTTACACAAAGTCTGGGAAACAGTGTGCACATCCAGTTCTGACTGCAGGATGCTGGCCTCATGATTCTGATGGGGCTCCTGGTGCCTTGTAAGGAGGGTGTCCTTCTTGCTCATAAAGGAGGATATTGGAGGTGACTGAAGGGCAGTGGCTCCCCTGGGCCACTCTGCATCCAAGTGAGGCCTGACCCCAAAGCCTAAACTCTTTCCAATACTGATTATACTCAGAGAGGGAGGATCTCTCTACGCTTCTTAGAACTTCCATGTGTTAGGCCTATGTGTAAGCACGGAGAGAGAAAAGCTGTCAGGCAAAGGCATTAATCACTGACCGGCCTTGAGGTAGACAGCACCAGGTCAGGCTGTTACCTTTGGAGATATGTGGATGCCAGGGCCCAGAATGCTTTCATCTTTCAGTCCGGTTCATTGTTGCTGAGTCCCCATGTCCAGTTCCTGGGTGGCACCCTGCCAGTCTCTGCCAGTACATACCGAGAGAAGTTTAGGCCTTGGCTGTCTCCAAACGCCTGTATTTTGAAAAGGCCTGGGGCCATTCCCACAGTGAGCTCTGACCAAGAGGATCAGGAGTCTCCAAGCTCACAGCGGGATGTGCGTAAGGGGCTGGTGGTGGGTGAGCAACAAATGGAGCTTCCCTGGTATTCCTGGCCACTCCCGTGGCTCATGGGGGCACCAGGGCTCCTCTAGTCAGATCCTTGGTGGTGGTAGCGTGCACAGGAGCACTGATGCCTGTGAGAACTGTGTGTGTGCAGATCTAGATTCCGTGTCCCTTAGAATCATCCCCAAACCATCTCCCCACATCTGTGGAAAAATTGTCTTCCCATAAAACCAGACCCTAGTTCCAGAGAGACTGAGGATCACTGGCGTAGAAAGAGCGATGCCATTGCTTCTCCAGCAACCAGACACCTGTTCAGTGCCTGTGACACCACAACCAATGCCAGGAGCTGGGGGTGTGGCTCTAAGTCTTGTTCCCCACAGAGATCTCCTGGTCTGCTTGAAAAAGGGAAAACTGAGCAGCTACAGAGCACCTATGGGAGGGTGCTGGGGAGCTCAGAGCAAGGAAACTGGGGCAGGAAGCATTCCTGGGCAGGGAAGGCTGCCTCTCTCTCCCATGACCAGCCCCAGCCCTCAGGGCCAGCCTGAGGCCTTCCTACACCCTTTTGGGCTCACCCAGCTCCAGGGAGAGGCCTCCAGGAGGCCGGGACCTCTTAGAGCACGTATTAATGGACGCATCTGCAACACCCCCACCTCAAGAGTGGTTTATCTAAACTATTCAGGATTATCCATCTACTCCTGACAGGCATGCCGGAAAGGAAATTCCACACAGCACTTGGGCAGGCGGGGCTGAGCTGGAGAATTAAGGTGGAGGAGTTGTGCTGGGTCTCCTCCACCATCCATACAGGCCTTTCTCCTGCCTTAAACCCTGGCCCCTGGAGAATCTGGTGAACCCCTTCTCTCTTGAAAGCCCCCTTCTCACCCATCTCCTGTCCCTAGACAGCCACCTCTTATTCTCACCATGGATGACTTTAAGAGGGTGAGTTTCTAGAAAGTTTGGCTCATCAGTGCTAAGACCTCAGATACCTGGAGGGGGCCTGGACCTCATGACTTCTCTCGGTCAGCCCAACAGTGCTCTGGGCCCCAGCGGACAGATGGAACTAGTCCAAGGCCACCAGCAATCCCATCCCACCCCCACTCCTTCCCACTCATCACTTGGCTGAGGAAAAGCAGTCTCCTTGATATCTCCCTCCTGTCTTTTATGCATTAAGATTTTTAACTTTGAAATAACAGATAACTTCCTGTCCTGCCCCAAAAGGGTAGTGGTGATAACAAGTGGGCGGACCTTAACCAAGTCCATCTGGATGGCTTCTTTGTAGGCTCAATTTCATAACCTAATTTCCTTACCAAAATGTCAGTGTTTACTTAGCAAGAAATCTGTTCTTTGTCAGCTGCAAACACTAATTTCTCCATTACAGCTCTGGGGAAGGGGTGCTGGATACGAGCTGGAGCAGTGGATCTCTAAGGGCAGCTGAGCTAGGGACGGATGGATTGGATGTGTTGTGGAGCAGGCCGGGTGGATGGGTCCAGGGCTGTTTAGGAGAAAGGCCGAGCAGCAGAGAACACCACAGAAAGGTGGGCCCACTGGTGACAGGGGTCAGGTGCAGAGCCCTGAAACACATTTCAAAATAGACAAGTCATAGTGCCCACATGCACCCTTATTCCCACCTGGCCTAGGGACTGGGGACCAGCCAGCATCTTTGAGGTCATGTGTACCCCTGCTCTCCTCCTGCTCCTGGCTTCCCCTCCCAACTTTACCACTCTCTGGGCTCTCCAGGTGATCAGCCCTTGGCTCTGGGACGGTTTTTACCTCACATTTTATTCCTCTAGTAACAGCCAGTTGAGCTCTGCTGTGCTGGGCATTACTCAAAGTCGTGCGAGTGTATTCTTTGGGAACTGGCTTTCCACATTCCACATGACCTTATGGGGTTCCCCCTTCAGCACGTGGGGCTCTGAATTTGCTTGCCCCATGCCAGCAGGCCTTGGACCGAGTTAGGTCTTTGCCCTTTCAGCATTGCTGTTAGACCACACACTCTTGCACCATCCGCTGGGCTCGCAGTGCGGAGGGTTGCTCAGTGTGTCTGTCTGGGAATAGAGCTGATGAGTCATCTTAACCTCCCAGATGTTGCCAGGCTTTGCCCGGTGGTTTTCCCAACACGCGTTCCCTGCAGCTGTCTGAGAATTTAGTTTGCTATTCATTTTTGTCGGCAGGCTGATAGGTTTCTTGGCCACGATGTTTCCTTCTCCTGAAATGCCTACTCAGCTATTCTGCCCCTCTCTAGGGAGCTGCCTTATTCCCATTGCTTTGAATAGACATTTTATATATTACAGCTACTAGTTCCATGGTTAGCGATACGTGTTGCAAGTATTCTTCCTCAGAGGGTCCCTGAAATGACCTGCCCTTTGTTCACACTTTCTTGCCTCAGGATGCCAGGTCTGTACCATTCATAGACCTTTCCCTACAAGAGACTACACTGTCCTTGATCCTGCCTCCTGCAGGAAACCCTCTCAGATTGCCCCAGCGCAGAGGATGAATTCTTGTCCTGTCAACCCTATTCCCTCGGCACTTTGCATACTATCTGCTGACTGCAGTCAGTATTTCCTCTCTCTCTGTGACCCCAGAGATCCCCCACATTCTCCACAGCAGCTCCCCAACCATCCTAGTGTAGGTGGCAAGCCTGTGGCACATATGCCACAGTGGACTGTTTATACCATTGAAAGCTCTGAAAGGCTCACCATCCCCAGCCTAGTGTCTCCCACAGTCATGTAGTCTGCTGAGGTTTATGCCCATGTAGGTTCAGGGTCCTGGCAGAGGCTTCCTGGGGTGCCTGGCACCCGACCCAGCACCATTGGGGGCTACAGGCAGTGAACACTGACTCAAGCAGAAATGATGCCTGATCATGGGAGCAGGTACTGGCCAGCTGGGCACCGGGACCCATGTTCCTCTAGCAGATCCTTCTCTGGGACAGACTGCTGCTAGCTGCATGGGGCATGCAGAGAGGCAAGCACCAAGATGGACTCGGTTCAGTCTAGGAGGACTCCATGCTTTCCAAAGGCATACAAACCTACCACCTCCAAAAATGCAACCCCTCAAGTGAGGGTGTCTTGGAAAAGATTGAATTTCTGGAACTTTCTAAGTAGAAAATACAGCAGTTGGGCTTGCCATTGGATGGTTTCCCATAAAAACTAACAAAGGAAAATGTCGGAGGAGCAGCTCACAGAGCGGTTTCTGTTTGTTGGTGGGGCCTGGGGCAGCAGGTGTGGGCTTCGCTGAGCAGGGAAGAGAGTAGACGCCCTGCTACCCACCCTGCCTGGCACAGAGAGGGCGAGAGGCAGCAAGCCAGGTGTTGTGGATCTCGGCTCCCTTTTTGGAAGGCCAGTGGGCCTACAAAGGGTTCTGAGAGCTGGCACTGCCCCGTGTTACTGTGCAAGTGGTGCCAGCCCCAAGCAGCTCAGCAGGAGCTAGAGGGCACAGGCTCCCCACCGCCATCCACACTGACCTGCCACACGGTGCTGTGATCCTGGTGGGTGGTAGGCATCCCTGCCCAAAGGCGGGGCTGGTGTACCTGAGCCAGTGTCTCCAGGGCAGAGGCCTTGGCGTGTTGAGGCTGTGTGCTGGGTGGATTCTCACTATGGGGAGTCAGGGACCGTGTAATCCCAGTGGCTGTGGGAAGGCACGCTTGGGAGCCTTATGAGCATGGAGATTGGAATGCAAGGCTCAGGGGCCCTCTCCTGCCAAGAGCACCAACAGGGAGTGGATGGGGGGGCCTTCACTGCCCACCTCCCTGCCCACCTGTCAGGAAGGAGTGTCGACCCAGGCCTGGGTTATTCTGAGAAATAACACTAGAGCTCTGCTGTCCAGGAGTTTTATAGTCATAGAAGTGAGGAGACAAATGATGGCAGTGACACCTGCTACCTCCTGAGGCTGACTGCACACACTAGTAGTCTTCATGGCTTGTCACTTCAGTTGCCAGAGCTGCAGGAACAAGTTACCATGAACTCAGTGGCTCATGACACTGGAAATTGATCCTCTCCTAGTGCTGGAGAGCAGACATGTGAAATCATTGTCACTGGGCAGATATCAGGGTGTCAGCAGGGTCACCACCATTGTCCAGGAGAGAAGCTGCTGCTCCTTCACTATTCTTTCCTCTCCAGCATCCCTGGCTCATACCCATGTCATCATCTGCTCCACCTCCACGACACATGGGCTTTCCTCTCCCTGCCAGCTGCCCCTCTGTTTCTCACCTGTAAGGTTCCAGTGGTGGGCTTTGGAACACACCACATTATGCATAACCTAACTGCCTTGAGGTCTTCGCATAGCTCACATCTGCCAAGTCCTTTTTTTCCACATACAATCATTTACAGGTTCGGGTGTTTAGCACAAGGATTGTTCTTCTTGAGACACCAGCCTCCCACACAAGCCTTCCCTCTGTGCACATCTTTCCTCATGACAGATCTGCTTTGCAGACCATGAGACAAGCTGAGAGAGAGCACATGGTTTCCTCCCAGCCCCATAGCTAAGAGAGATGGCCTGGGCTGAGAGGGACCTAGGTCTTCTGCTTACCAGGCCTGTGTTCCTCGCCAGTCACTTTCTGCCTATGCACCCATTCATCTACTTATCCACTTACCCATCTACTCATTCATCTATCCTTCATCCATCCACACATGCATCTATCCATGTATCTGCCTGTCTTAGTTACTCTTCTCTTGTTTTTTTTTTTTTTTTTTTTGTCTTTTTGAGACAGGGTCTCGCTATGCAGTTGAGGCTGGTCCTGAGCTCACTTTTGTAGCCCAGGCTGGTCTCGAACTCGCGCCAATCCTCCTGCCTCAGCCTCCTGAGTGCTGGGATTACAGGCGTGCGCCACCACGCCCGGCTTACTCTTCTCTTGTTGCTGGAACAAATACCTGACACTCAAAATAAGGAAAGGAAAGGTTTATTTAGCTCACAGTTTACTGGAGGTTTCAGTCCATATTCAGCTGGCTCCAAGCCAGAAAGGCACATGGCAAAAAACCTTTCATGGTGGCAGCTAAGAGCAAGAGCACAGAGAGAGCTAGCAGCAGCTCAAGCAGCTAACTTCTCTTCCTACCTTACATTGAAATGCAAATCACCTGCCCCAGGGGAGGTGTAGCACCCATTCTCACAATAATCATTTGCAAATTCCAGAAGCTGCTGTAAGACCAACCGAATTTGGCTTTGGAGGGACACCTATAGCAAACCATAACATTCCGCCCCTGAGCCCCCAAAGACTCATGCACATTTCTTTATGCAAAAGACATTCTAGTCCATCTCTACGAGTTGCCAAAATCCCAACAGTTTCAGCATTGCTGAAAAGTCCAAGTCCCAAGTATCTGTGAGCCCCTATGCAAATGAAGTTAAACATATTCAATATTCAAAGGCACAAGATACACATTACCATTCCAAAAGGTACACAAAGCAGGATACCAAGCATTGGGACCAGCACAAGTCCAAAATCCAGAAGGACCAACATAAATCTTGTAGGTCCTTGTGGAACACCCTAAGCACTCTGGCAAATTGTAAGCTCCATGGGGCTCCACCCCTATAGCACTTTGGGTAGATGTAGCTCCTATGTCTTCTCTTTCAGGCTGGCTTTGCTTCCTCTTTGCATGATCCACGTTCCTGGCTTTTCCAAACTTCTGGGGTTTTCACTGAATAGGCCTCTCACCCACCACTTCACACACTGCCCTCTCAGGGGCACACTGCCTGGCCTCCCAGACCTTCTGCAATCTAGGTGGAAGCCTTCTTAACCTCAGAGCTCGTTTTTTTTTTTGTCTTTTTGAGACAGGGTCTCGCTATGCAGTTGAGGCTGGTCCTGAGCTCACTTTTGTAGTCCAGGCTGGTCTCGAACTTGCACCAATCCTCCTACCTCAGCCTCCCTAGTGCTAGGATTACAGGCATGTGCCACCACGCCCGGCGCCCAACCTCAGAACTCTTGCATTCTCAATGCACCTAAAACCACTGCCACATGGATGATACCAAGGTCTGCTGCCAGGTGGAGCAGTAGCCAGGCTTCTTTCTATCTTGGCTGTTGGAGTTGGGTGCATGGATTGCTGAGCACTCTGACCCTGATTCCAAGTAATATATTCTCTGTGCTGCTGCTGGTGCCATTCTGGAACAAAGGACTCAGTGGCTCTCCCCCCCAGGGCAAAGTCCCTGACCTTTGTAATACTGAGGCTGCAAAAGGTGGAGACCTGCCACCTCCTGTGATGCCCTCAGGCCATCTTTTCCAGTCTGTGGTTCCTTCTCAGCAATGGAGGTGCTCTTAGCTCTTTCTTTGCAGTCCACAGTTATACCAGCACTTGCTTTCTGGCCAAACTCAGAACATTTTGAGCCATCTTGTTGGGCTCCTTACTCTTGATTCTCAACATAAATCTGGCTAAAAGCCCCAATAACAGCCATGCCACCACCCCAATATTGCCTGCTTTGAAATATCTTCTGAAAGATTAATCAGTCCGCCATGCTTAATCTCAGTCTTAGGCAAAGTCTCTGGACACAAGCAAAATTCAGACAGACTTTCAGCCAAGTCATAACACAAATCATCTGGAGTCCAACAAACCAGTACAGTCCTTCCCAGCAGAAACCTCCCAGCCTGGTCTTTACAGGCTGGCTTTCTATCAGCCTTCTGATCTGAGCTCTGACCAGAATCTTCCCTACAGAACAGCTGAAGCTTTTCCAGCTCTTCACAAGTAGAGGATCTCTCCAAACCTTTCCTACCTCTTCCCATAAGCCATCCCCCAAAATCTGAAATCCACATGATCAGATTTAGCCACAGCAAGGACCCCACTCTTGTGGTACCAAATTCTGTCTTAGTTAATCTTCTCTCATTACTGGGACAAATACATGACACTCAAAATAAGGGAAGGAAAGGTTTATTTAGCACAGAGTTACTGGAAGTTTCAGTCCATATTCAACTGGCTCCAAGGCAGAAAGCACATGGCAGAAAACAACCTTTCATGGCAGCAGCTAAGAGCAAGAGCACAGAGAGAGCTAGCAACAGCTCAAGCACCTAACTTCTCTTCCTACCTTACACTGAAATGCAAATCACCTGGCGTAGGGGAGGTGCAGCACCCATTCTCACAATAATCAATTACAAATTCCAGAAACTGCCCCACAACTGCATGAGCCTTTGGGGGACACCCATACACCAAGCATAACCCTGCCCATCTGTCTGTCTGTCTGTCTGTCCATCCATCCATCCATCCATCCATCCATCCATCCATCCATCCACCCATGTATCCACCTATCTGCCCATCTGTCCATTTACCCATTCATTTGTTCATTCACTCCTGCACTCATTAGACACACTGAATATACTCTATGCTTGCACTGGGCACAGGCCCAGTACTGGCCAAGTGATATACATGGAAGCACACCAGGCACCTGCTCCTGCTGCTGCCTGTCCAGTAGAGAAGACAGGCCACATGAAAACTCATCACTGCCTGTGAGTCCACCTCTAAGAACACCTCATGGTCCCCTGAGGCGCAAGTATAGGGCTTTCCCCAGCAGTGTCTCATGAGATGCTTGACCTCACCCTGGGACCATGAAGCTTCTTGGCCTGGGGTCCTCTGAAGGGTAGCAGAGGTAAATGTGGAAAGGGATACAGATGAAAAGTGTCATGAAAGTTCAGTTGTCCAGAGTCCAGAGGCTGAGCTGGGGAATGAACCCAGTTCTAGGTGGCAATGAGGTGCTAAATGATTGCAGTTTCTCTCCACCTGTCAGTGAGGCCATATGTCACCCCAAGAGCCAGGCCAGAGATAATGCCATAAGGCCCAAGTGACTAGAGCTCCCCTTTCTCAGTGACCAGCTCTTAGACCAAACTGGAGCCACCCAGCTTCCCTTGTGTTGCCACTGTTGCCACTGCCCTACCACATGCTGTGGTCACTTTGGGTCTCAGTAGTTTTGTCTGTGGAATGGGACACAGAGTCCCCACTCCTCTTCCCTATCTGGCTTGCTGAACTGTGTGGAGGGGACTCTCAACAAAGGCATTCCTCAGTGGCTAAGAGCATGGGCCCCTCCTTCTGGTTCCCAACCCTCGGGGACAGATCCCACCTTGGGTGGCTCATGTCAAGTCTAGGTGAGTTAGCACTCTCAGCTTCCCCAAGCAGGCACCCCAGGTGGGGCACAGCGGCTAATCCCTGCAGCCCCCAACACTGCATGAAAGAGCATGTTGGCTCCTGCCTGGTACCAGGTCTCGGCTGTGCCATGCTGCATGACAGGATAGACATTCCTCTGCTCCTCCCTGTCCATCACAGCCTGACTCAGCCCTCCAGCCCTGCATCAGCCACAGGCCCTCTGCAGAACCTTGCACCATGGTTCCAGTTCCTAGGGGCAGGTCATCTCCGGGATGCTGGGCCCACTCGCTCAGGTCCAGCGGGTTGGTGCTGAATTGCATGTGCCCACATAGGTTTTCATCTCTGTGGCCTCTCCCTTTGTCTCCTGCCAAAAGTCCTGTGGCAGCATGTGGGGAAGGGGCTATTTTGTGATACTGGGAGGGCAGGCAGCATTCGCTTTGCTGTGCTGCTGCTTCTGCTTGCGCAGCTTTTAAATAGGAGAGGGAAGCACTGTTCAGGCACTCAGGAAGTGCCTGGTGCTAGTTCCCCTGCACACTTTCCCTGCTTGGCTCATCCATCACATGACTGTCCCAGCCTACAGGCAAGAGATCCTGGGGCTCAGGGCCAGGTGGCACTGGGGGAGGCCACAGCAGCCGAGCCACCATGGAGCCCCAAGGCACCATGGAGCCCCTCATTTTTTGACTGCAAAGTGTAGGTGCTTCCTACTCTGTGCTCAGTGCTCCCTCTACCTGCACCCCCAGAGCAGCCTAGGACCCAGCTGAGTGAGCACCAAGCAGAGCTTTTTGGGGAGCAGCGACAGCAAGAGGGGGGCAAGCAGTAGCCTGCATCTTGGAGATGACTAGTGATGTCTGTGCGTAACCTGATTTCACAGAGGCAGAGACTTTAGCTCCTGTCTCAGCTCTGCAACCTTAGGTAAGGCGTGGCTTCTTTGAGTCTCAGGTTTGCATCTTTAAAAGGAATAATCTGACCACCTTGCAGGCTGTTGGACACCTTGTGTGTGGATGACTCGATCAGCACTGGCAGCTGTCCCGAGGCAGTGTCCTGCACCCTCCCTTTGCTTGGTCCTATCTCCCTTTGTCTTTTCTATCCTTACTTCACCTGGCCCAACACTGACTTTTGGGCTCGGGTCTGGCTTGCAGGGTGCCACATGAAGTCACTGGGTAGGGGATGGGCTGCATTGACAAACTCTGGCAGGAACCTAAGACAGCTTGAAGTGGCTCACCACACACACACACACACACACACACACACACACACACCACCTGTGGCTCTCAGCTTATAAGCAGGAGCTTCAGACAAGGCTGAACTTGGACCCAGGGGCTCAAGCTAAACCTCACCTGCTCCCTGCTCTCTGCTCAGCCCTCCCGCAGCTCTCCCTGCAGCTGTGGGCCAATCCTCCCAGCCTGACCACCCTGTGAACACTGAGACCCTCTACCTCTGACTCCAGCTGGAATGGCTGTCTTGAGCACATGCCAGTCAGGGCACCTGGGAAGAAGTTGGTTTTTTTGCCCACCTAGACTTGAGTCACGTCTTCTCCTGCTCAGAGCAGCAGGGCAGTGGGTCCCTAGCTCCACAGTGCTCTGCAGGTCTTGCTCACGGCCTGCACCATGACCTCTGTGCACACAGCTCTGTGTTGCAGACCTTCTTTGCACATGGGGCCTCCATGTATAGTGTATTTCCTATGAACTCTTACTCATCCCTCAAGATCCAGCCAGAATTCATCTTCATTAACAAACCTTCTGCTCCCCACCAGGCACCTAGTGTTGCACTGCATGCTTTTCCTGTGTGGCTCAGCACAGCCCACACCAGCGTGCATACAAGGTGCTGAGGGCAGGGACACTTAGGGACTTTTTCATGTGCTAGAGCCCTTGTCCCTCTGTCCTGTGCTTAGTGGGCTCACAGTCTGCCTCTTCCACAGAGTCTCCAACCTCCCCGAAAACCACTGGACATAGCATATACTCAGCATGGCCTCCCTGCGACAGTGAATAAAAGCAAGCTGGGTCCACTGGTCAGGCCAGGCTCAGGAGCTCAGAGCAGTGTGTAGGAGTGGCTGCAGAGGACTGCTGTGTCACCTGGTGCAGTGTGGCTGTGCACACTTGTGTGTCTGTATTTGTCACCTTCTACATTGAGTTAGCTGGCTCCGTCTCCTGTCCTCAAGGCTGTCTCTTTGAGTCTCTTCCAGCTGCCAGAATGCAAGGCCTAGAGAGCCGTGGTTCAGACCAGGCAGGACCTGTGGCCCAGGCATGTGAAATAGGAAGAAGAAGCCGGTTACTGGGCCCAGCCTGGAGCAGGGTGCAGATGTCATGAGCAGACACCCCTGCTGATGAGGTCTCTCTGCACAGTGACAAGCTCACCCGCCCTCCAGCACCTAGCATGCCCCAGAGCTCAGCCTACAGTGGCCAGCTGTGGTCCTGCCAGGTCTCAAAGGACCTCCTTTATGGGTTGGCACTGTCGGTGTGAGGTCAGGGCTGCCAGCAGCTCCCTGGCCTCCAGTGCATTCATGAGCCCTGGAGTCTTGCCACTTGAGAGGCATTCCTTTGGATTTGTTTGGTCTGGCAAAGCAACAATGTCTTGGAACATGTGTGCCCCTGGATCCCTATCAGTCATGTGCAACAGTGTGAGGGAGGGGTCCCCAGCCTCCCTGAAAGGGGCTCTGTGTGGCTGTGGGGGATGGGGGCAGATAGAAGGGTCTGAGACAGCATGAGGCAACCTCTCTGTGCTCAGTGGTCTCCTTCACCCTATCCCGGCCCTAAGCCTGCCTTGGTTTGTAAGGAACCGAAGTTATCAAGAGTCCCCACTGAGGGCCCAGACTTACCTGGTTGGATACATTTCCTCCATCTGCTGGCTGAGTGATCTTGGCCAAGGGCCTTAGACTTTCTGGTGTGGTATCATCTGTAGAATAAATAGCAAACATGCACTTGGGGTTGTGCTCATTTGTATTCAGAGAGGAAATACATACGTGTGGCCCTCTGGTGGCTGATGTGTCATTTGCCCTCTGTTGAGATGCCGGGTCAGGGTACAGCCAGGATTCAAGTAGCCCTGTGGGGAGGGACAATTAGGGAGACCTGGAGGAAATGTCCAGAGAGTCATTCTCGGCTGCATTGACTGCTGGACCTGTTGTTCTAGGTCTGATTCCCCAGGTCAGCAGATGCTCCATGTTGCAAGTTGACTTGTATCTAGAAAGGGAACAAACGTGAGTTAACCCCTTCCATGTGCACTGGTCTCTTTGTGCTACCCTAGGGAGGCACCAGAGAAGGTCAGCAACCTGGCTGAGGCCACTCAGCTAAGCAGGAGGGGACAGTGCTAGCAAGACAACCGGAGCTCCTACAGGGGCCAGCTGTGCCCGAATGCAGGGCTCTGCCTCCCGACTTTCCAAGCTCTGGGTCCTGCAGACTGGCCTCCCAAATGCATACCTGCCCTGTATGTGCTGTGATCCCCCCGAGCATCTGTTCTGGGGAATGGCCTCTGCGAGTTTCACATGCAGGAAAGAGTCCCGATGCTGCAGTGCAGCCCAGACCACTATCCTAGGATTGCGGCAACTCGGGAGATCCTTGCTTGGCTCCTGCTGGGTGCACAGCACAGGGACATGACCCTGTCTGGGCACTGCTGTTGGCACAGGAGCCTTTGCCCTGCCCAGTGGTCACACAGCCAGGGCTTCAGGGTAGAAGTGGGACTGTCCCAACCCAGTCCTGCTTGGGTCCTGCAAGGGGACATTCCCATGAGCCCAGGCCTGCAGAGAAAGAACAGTAGCCTGTGGCAAGCCTGGGCTCTGGGCCATAGCAAGCGAGGGAAGGGAAGGCAGAGCTCACCTCCCTCCAAAGATGGCACCTGCTCTGTGGTGACAGAAGTCCAGGCTCCTCTGCTTGGGCAACAGGTGCTCACTCTGGGCTGCCGTGCAGCCAGGCCATGCCCCACTCGCTCCTACAAGGCTTCTCTGGCTGGAGCATCTGGGTCACCCAGACAGACTCACCAGGGCTCCTCTGTGCATTGCCCGTGGCTGCTGATCGTGAATGGTACCTCAGCTGTGGCTGCCACCATCTACAGCAAAACTCTGGGGCCAAAGAGATAGTGTTTGTGATGTGGGACCTGGGCGGCCACTTGGGGCCCTCAGCTTCAGTGACCGCAGGCTGCTCCCCACTTCTAGTCACTGCAGGCTCTGGGAACTTACCCTACCTGGCAAGCTGCTGGGAGGTCCAGGGGATGGGCCCAGGAGGCACCAGAGCTGTCCTCTGACCCATGGAGACATCTGCCTACCACTGTGCCATGCCTGGCCTTCCAAGTGCATCTCCTTCAGCCCCACATCCAGCCCCTAGGAGCGAGGACCCAGCAGGATGGAGTGACATTCTTTTCAGTCATTTACCAGAATCCTGTGTCCTGCAAAGTGCTATGGTCACACACCAGAGCCCACAGGAGTTGCCCATGGCCAGAGGGTACACCAATCTGTTCTGTTCCTGCTCAGGAACACTGCCTTTCCCCAGATCAAATCTATCTCTTGGGCCTCACACTTCCTGGTGTTTCACTGCAGGTGGCTCTGCCTCTAGAGGCCTCCTGAGAGAGGGAACAGCTGAAGGAAGTGGCGGCTTTTGCTTTACCCCCAGCCTCCTCTCCGCCAGCCTTGGTGTGACACACTTGTGCTTGTCAGGGTGTGTCAGGTCTGTTCCCACCACTGAGGGTATGGTGTTGCTGAGACACACCCTGCTCTCAGAAGAACCTGGTTGTCTCTGGAGACAGGAGATAGACCTATCAACCTGTGACCAAAACAGGGCACCCTGGGAGAGAAAAGGCAGGGGTATGAATCAGAGAAAGGGCTCTAGGGGGAAGTCACCCAGCGAGTCCCTTACTGAGCTGTAGGGATGAGAAGGAGAAAGGCGTTTGCACCCAGGTATGGCCACAGGCCAGAGCACAGAAGCTGATAAGAAGTCAGCAGAACCTCTAGGTCTTCAGGTGCAGGGCAGCCACATCTGTAGCACAGTATTTACTTCCCCTTCTCCCTGAAGAGCGGCCTCCAAGGAGAAAGTTTGTGGAACACAGATGTGAAGACATCTTGATGTCATCTGTGGGGGGCCTGGCTTGTACCGTGGCATAAGCCCAGTATCTACACAGTGCTGCATATAATATAAAATCAATAATTATCTCTGGTTCACTCAGCTTCCAGAGTAATCATTGTTGCTTAGAGTAGTTCGTTGTCACATGTGTCTTTTGCACAGGTACCACCTGCCCTGGGGGAGGATGTGGAAGCATCCTGGACACTCTGGGCGTGTCCTAGGGTTAGCAGTAATGCCATATGCCCACTGTCTTATATACCCTACCTGCTAGGGATCAGGCACAGTTTGAGGAACTTGGATGTTGTGGGAGCTCTGTGTAATAGACTCATTGTCCCATTTTACAGACACAGTAATTAAGGCTTAGTTATTTGTTTAGTGTGATTCAGCTATAAGTCTAATCTATATGTGTCAGACTCTCATACACATGCTTTGTGGTGTATCACACCATGAAGACTTCCTATTTTCTGAAAAACTGAAGCGGAGATCATAGTACCTATAGCTCCCAGTGACTTAGTAAAGTCTGATTTGTCTTAAGGAGGCACACTTTGGAGTAGATGACCCTGAGGCACCCTGACAGGGTAGCTGGAGGCCCTGGGCCCGCAGCAGAGGTGAAGACCACCATCATCACATTGAGTAAAGCCAGCAGCTCCTCAGGGGCCGACCAAGAGGTGTAGAGGTTAGTAGTGGCCAACCCAGGCCACAGGAAAAACAAGAAGCCCTGTGCACTCCTACTGGTGGTATTCGAGACAGGGCTTAGTATATACACTAAAAGGTGCTGGGTTCTGTGGTGGCTCTTCTAGAGAACTGAGGGCTGCTCATGTTGGTTCAGGGTTCCCAAGTCCTTGGGCCCATCTATCCTTCTCTGACCACTGCTCTTTATCCCTGCAGGCCAGCCACTCTGAGCGGCAGCCCCGTCATCTCAGACATCTCCTTGATCCGGCTTTCCCCGCACCCTGCTGGACCTGGAGAGTCCTCATTCAACGCCCCCCACCCCTACATGAACCCCCACATGGAGCACTACCTCCGGTCTGTGCACAGCAGCCCCACGCTCTCCATGATCTCGGCCGCCAGGGGCCTCAGCCCCACCGATGGTGAGAAGGGCTTGGAGTCAGGAAGGGGTTTTGAAGGGCATTGGCCTCACCCCAGCCTCTGTCCCCAGACACTGTGACTGGGCTGGTTTTCCTTCCCACTGCTTCTGAACACAGATTTTCCAGGAGATGAATGATGTCAGCTGAGAGATTTCGGAGGCCCTTGGATGTTGGGCTTCTTGCAGCACCCTTCTGTGTGCCTTACTGGAAGGGTGCAAGTCTGTTTGGGGAGGTCCTATCTTAGGTGAGAACCACTGGCTAAAATACACCGAACTCTGCAAGAGCTGGTGTTAAGGGAAGGTGGGTTGTGTGGCAGGTGGCTCACAGGGGCCTAAAACAGCAGGAACCAGTGCTAGCTGGTGGCCTCCTGTATCCGTTTTCTGAGCCCCTTGCTGGTCAGTTCAAGTGGCTTCCCAGTGGCTGCCCAACCCTGGACATTCTAGGCATGCACTTGTGGCTTATGTCTCTGGGTTCAGAAGTGTGAGGGACAGACTGGTTGGCTCAGCTCAGAAACCAGCTGGCCACGCCTAGTCCAATTACTAGGAGTGAGGACAGGGCAGGATCACACAGTACAAATGAGCTGTCCCGATCTAAAATACTTCTGGTTCCCACCCTCTGTTCCCCCAGCCTGTGCATGCACACACATGTACACACACATTGGACAGCAGAGAGCACATGCAAGAGCTAGCCCTGCTGATGTGGCCTTCCCTGGCATGGGTGGGCGCTACCTGCCGCCCTGCAGTGCTGCTCTCGCAGGGCTGTTAGCCTCTGTGGTTCCCATCCTTGAAAACAGCCACGCTGAGTCTTCTCAAAATGTGGGCCTGGCGGATGGTTCAGTGGTCTAAAGTGCCTGCTTAGGAAAGCTTGGGCGGTTTCAGGGACCACAGTTTGATCCCCGGTACCACATGCTGTGCCAGCCCTGCCCTCAGGGCAGGCTGAGCTGGCCATAAAAATAAATAAATAAACAAACAAAAGTTCTGAAACAAGAAAAAAATAATTAAAATAAAAAATTCCTTAAAATTTAAAAAAAAAAAAGGTGTGCTGCTGAGACTTCATTACCAAGCCAGAGTCACTTCAGGCCAGAAGACATTTGTAGAGTGAGCTGTGAGCCCATGGGCAGAGGCTCTGGGAAAATGGCCCCAGCCAAACCCTCCTTATTACTGTCATCCAACCCCTGAGAAGTGTGTCCGTCTCACATCCTGCTGTCCCCTCCTTCCTGTGGGTGTCCAGGAGCTGAAATTTTGGCCTGGCTCTGAGAAGGTGCCTGCAGGAGTTACCAGAGCAAGGGGTTTCTGGCTTTCAAGTGTCAAAATAAAGCCCTCCCTGAAGCATCAAGCATAGCTTCCAGGGGAAAGGAAGTTTGTACTCTGTCTCTTCTTCTCCAGAGGTAAATAGGGAAGGCAAGTGGTTGTGAGCACCACTATGTGGTGCCATAGGGAAATGGTCCCTTACAGTTAATAAGCCAGCCCTGAATTCCACATGGGCCCCTACGTGCCCTTGACTGAGTTGGGGTCCTGAAGGTGAGGCAGCTCTATCAGAGATGCTATCTTAGGGAGCAGGCCCAAGTTTTCCTGTCATTCCTGATACAGGGGTACATGTCAGGCTGCAGATACTATCTTTTCCACTGAATGGTATCCCCAAGTATGGAGCCCAACTTAGTCTCCATCCCTGTGGGTGCTACCTCATTTAGAAAAAAAGCCAGTTACATTAAATGAGCAATCTCGAGCTGAAGAGATCATCCTCAGTTATCCACATAGGATGGACTGCACCCCAGTGACACATGTCCCTGTAAGAGACACATGGCAGACAGCAATATGAAGCCTGGAGCACAGAAAGGAACAGCGTGACCACAAAACCAAGAAGGCCAGTAGCCACTAAAAGCCAGAGGAGGCAAGAAACAGGTTCTGATGTTCTTTCTAGAAGGAGCCTGCCCTGTTCACACCTTGAATTTGTACTTATGGCCTCCAGGGCTGTGGTAGTGAAATAATGTTGTTTTAACAACAATCAGCACCAAGTTTGTGCCTTCCACTGTAGCAGCCTCTGGCTACTAAAGCATGGTAGTGAGATTCCTAAGAAGAGGCAGAGGCTAGCAGCCTGGCCAGGGCCACAGTAGGCTCCAAGGTGTCACAGGGGAAGGAAAGGAAGAGGATGCTAAGACACTCAGGAGTCACTACAGGATTGTAATGTGGCCCCTGCAGAAATGGGTAGTGAGATGGGTGCTTGAAGGAGAGACCTTCCTGGAGAGAGCACCGAGTTATGCCTCATTTTAATATAATCACTGATACAGTTCCTGTAACACTCACCCTGGCCACAACCAATGAGACAGAAGGTACAGGGTTAACATCAGGGTCACCAGGCTAATTTGGATAACCTTGACTCCCACAGCAGGTAGACCAAATACCCTAAGGCTCCATCAGCCTCAGAGCAAGACACTGATGGCCAGAGCTGGTATATCTGGGTCACAGAGCAATCCTGTTGGGAAAGGAAGTTCATGAGCAACCCCAGGCAATGTTTGCCAGGCCATGTGTGTTCTGGAGACAAGAAGGACGTCCAGAGAGGATTTTTGGGGAGGGAATGGGAAGGCACTGACTGCTCAATTATAGACAGAGCAGGCAGACCCAGGGTGGTCAGCCTTGCTGGAATTCAGAACCAGAGGAAGAGGAAAGCAGGGCTTACATCTGCGTTTTTCTTTTTTCTTTTTTTTTGTCTTTTTAAGACAGGATCTCTCTATGCAGTTAAGGCTGGCCTTGAGCTTACTTTTGTAGCCCAGGCTGGTCTCGAACTTGCACCGATCCTCCTGCCTCAGCCTCCCGAGTGCTGGGATTACCAGGTGTGCACCACCACACCCGGCAACATTTGCGTTTTTCATCTCTCCACAAATGCACATAGGACAGCACACTGTTGGCCAGCGCTAAAAGCAGAGGGGCCCTGGCACACAGTGGTTAGGACTTAGGCTCTGGATTCAAACTGCAATGACTTCACTGAGGGGCCTTGCCCAAAGAATTGAACCAAGAGTGGGAGACCTCATCTCCTCAGCAGGAATGGCAAGGGTGGCTCCCAGCTCCTGGTGCTGTGCTGGCAGTGAGATTGAGGACCACGTGAGTCCCCCTCAGCACTGGCCTGCTGCACAGTCAGTGAGCGCTCACCATGTACTGAGTAAGGCAGTTGGGATTTGATGGCAGTTTTCAGAGGGGGCATTCTTACTCCTATTTTACAGATAAAAATCTGAGATGATGCCTTCTGGTTTTGCTCACCTAGTAAAAGCCAGGACTCTCCATGGATGTGTTTGGTTACCAAACTCCCAGTCATTGTCTGGCATAGCAGTACTGAGTGCCAGGCTCCATAGATAAGCTGAATCCTCTCCTCCACCCTGGCTTGGTGCCAGGGGGACAGCTCTGGGCACTGGCCAAGGCCCGGGACTCCCAGCATTCCACCTCGTCCTGAATGTTCTGGTAGAGGCTGACGTGACCCATGCAGCTGCCTTGGCTTTCCTTTCACCTTACTCTGAAGAGTTCTAGGCCCCAGGCTTGTCACGCTCAGGCTCTGGTGAGGAGCGGGCCGAGGCAATTTATGACTAAGAAATGGAAGAGTGCCAGGGCTGGACCTGGCCCCTCTCTATAGCAGCAGCAGCAGCTCCCTGTGTTGGCCAAGATAGGGCATAGCTCACAGCCAATGGACACATGGGCAGGAAGGACCCCTCCAGGTGGGTGTATTTCTCACCTTTCCTCGATCAGGAAGGAGGCAGCTGATGCCAGGGTCTGATGGCTTCTTTCTTTCCCCCCATCCCACAGTGGCCCATGAGCATCTGAAGGAAAGGGGCCTATTTGGCCTTACTGCCCCAGGCGCCAACCCCTCGGACTATTACCACCAGATGACACTCATGGCTGGCCACCCTGCACCCTACGGAGACCTGCTGGTGCAGAGTGGGGGTGCCGCTAGTGCACCTCATCTCCACGACTACCTCAATCCAGTGGATGGTGAGTGCTGGGGTGCAACTGTAGAGTGGGAATACAGGCCCTAGGGCAGTCAGACAGAGAAGGAGCCGATGAGCTCCCCGTTGAGGTGACAAAGAGCAGTGGCTGTTCCCTTGGTGAGGACCGTTACCTGGGTGCCCACCAAATTGCTATCCACAGGGCCCCTCACATTTCCCAACAGCACTTTCTGAGTTACATGAGCCAGGAAGAATCCTAAGCATTGTGTACAGCACCATGAACAAACATCTCTGAACCTGTGAAGTTGTAGTATAACGGAAGGATGCAGACACCAGGAAGCGCTAAGAACAAAGCAACGGAATGGCCAGTTATGCATGGAATAGAGAGTAAGGAGTGAGCAGGCGGCAGAGCACCAGCCTGGACCAGGAGTACAACTAGGGAAAAGGAAGGCAGTGAAAGCCTCCTTAGCAAGACATTATTCCAGCCCGTGGTTGTAAGTGACAAGCCGTGCAGAGGGCTGGGTGCACCCTGGCACGGCGTGATCTGAATCAGTCCTGGAAGGAGTCTTGTCTCCACTGCACTGAGAACTGATTTAGGGACAAGCAGAAAGCTGGCAGATCTGACAGTTGGTGGTGTTTCAGGAGGCTATGAAGGTGGAGGCACAAGACGGCTCCCAGATCAGATGGGAACTTGAGGGGAAGAAGAGAGGCAAGATCAGTATCATAGGGCTGGGTCCAAGCACTCATAGGACACAGCTGTCAGTGACTGAGACTGGGCTGCAAACAGTAGCTCTTGTCAGGGGTCCTAGGCAGATGAGGCTTTGGGTGTCCAGGCTTCTTTTCCTCCCACCAAATCCCACATGTGCAGCTGCCATTCCATCAGTGCTGCTCCAGGTCCTGCCCAAAGGGGCCTGGGTGTACACCAGCCCAGAGGCTGGCCTGCAGATGCACATCTCCTCAAGTCCTGCCTCGGCAACCTCTCCACTCACAAACGGGCTGTGGCAGGAGGAAGCAGAGGCCTGCAGGGCGCACCCCCCACCCCCACCCCTGGGGGGCAGCTCTGGGCCCTCTGACCTGTGCAGACTGCAGCAGGTAGGCAGCGCTGGTGGGCAGCAGGTCTGCAGGCCTCAGCTGGGCCCCTGCCCTGAGTTCTGACCCCAGCTGCCTGCCGTTCTGCCTTGCCTCCCTCCTGCGGGGCTGAGGTCTCCTCTCCTCCTGCTGATGCCTCTTCCTTCTCTGCCTCTCTGCCCTGCCCACCCCAGACTGATGGGAAATAATTGGATAGTCCTGTGCCCCTTTGGGTGTCTCCTGTTCCCTGAAAACAGGGGTGGGGTTGTAACACACACCAGGTGGATTAAACACACTATACAAGTGGCCTAGTGTCTGGCGTATATGGCAGGTGCTCAATCAGTGCTGGTATGGGTCTCTTTCTCTGGGATCTTACTCTTCTTCCAAAGCACCCCCTTTTTCCTCTCATAGGATTCTGGGTCTCTGCTGCCTGCTCCCCTGTCCATCTGGTGCTTAAGCCAGGACAGAAGCCATCCTTGGCCACCTTTCCCTCACTATTTCCCGGTCTATACTGTCCCTCAAGCCTGCCAACTGTGGCTTGTCACCATTCCCCAGCCAGCTAGTCACTTGCCACCTTTCCAGCTGTGCCTTCCATCTTGGGACTCTGAACATAGGCCCTCTTGGCCTCCTGCTACCTTCTGTGGGAACCTGGAGGTCCCCAAACTCCTCATGCAATGCGGCACTAGTCCTACTGCTTTGCCACACTAATTCCCACATGATGGCCTAGGCCCTTTTCCAGGCCACCACCCAAACAGAGTCCCAGGGCCCTGGGGATGTCCAGCGGGGCCCAAGGCTTCCTAGTCAGGACTGGCTGGTGCTTCTGCTTCTGTGTAGTGAGATGGCAACCCCGGGGTTGGGGTTCCTCTGACAGGGGCAGGCCCTGCCTGCGTGTCAGGTGAGAGAGTGAGTGGCAGTGACAAAGGAACTGGAATAGAACGATGCACACTAATTAGTGCAGAAACAGCTCTGGTGGGAGAGCAGCTGCGGGCTGGCAGGCAGCCTGGAAAGGGGCTGCGGAGCAGCTTTGTTCTCCGGGGCACTTGGCCCTGGGCAGCATCTGGGGGCTGAGCATCTCTAAGCAACCGGAAGGCCAAGGCCATAGGGGCAAGCAAGGAGGGGAGCTCATGGGTAGGCAGGCGAGCTCCTAGCTGACGTCAGCAGCTGCCTTATCATGCTTCATCTGCATGTGTGCGCGTGCGCGCGCACACACACACACACACACACACACACACACCGCTATCTCCCCACTTCCCTCAGTGGTAAGCATCACCAGACTCCAGAGTTGGTTTAATGAAGCTGTTAGTTGCTCTGACTCAGGCCTGTGGGGGGGAAGGGCAGGGATTTTCCTTCAACTAGGATTTCAAGAACAGGTGAGTTTTGTTTACCAACCTATCATAACCCAATATCAGAGCACCTCCAGTCATTTATACTTTTTACTACTTAGTACACTTTGTTTCACTAACAGTTTTTTTTCTTTCTTGTTCTCCTTCCTTCCTTCCTTTCTTTCTTTCTTTCTTTGTGCTGGAGACTGAAGCCAGCCCTCAACCCCCATGCTAAGCATGGGCTCTGCTACAGGGCTATATCTCCAACTCAATAAACTTAAGCTAGACATTTGCTCCCACTTTTAAAAATATTGTCAACACTTCCACTCCACTCCGTACTTGTGCAGAGGTGCCACTCAGAGGTGTGCCTGAGATGCTGAATGGCACCCGGTGCTCCTTGCCCAGGTGTGAGCCCAACAGAGCCAGGGCCTGCCTTGGGGCTCTCCCCAGCTGCGTCTGCCCCTGAGCCAGGGCAGCCACTTTGGGTCCGGTGGAATATACCTGCACTGGAACTGAGGAGATCTTTCCTCCAGGTTCCTTTTTGCTCAGCATCCCAGAGGCTAGGAGGCAGCGGTCCCAAGTCACTGACTGTCGGGCTATAGAGACTGTCTGCAGGAAGGTTCTGGGTCTCTAAGGACACATTCACACACACTAGCAAGTCAGCCATAGACATGGTCTTCAGATGTGAATCTGCCTAGGCACAGGCACCCTGGAGAGCGCAGGGGAAGTGAGGAGAACAGCCTTTCCTGGCCGCCTCATCACATATGTGCACCACACAGAGGCACAGAGACAGGAGTGGCCAGGCAGTGAGGCAAGCCAGGCAGGCATCTGAGTCACACCGGTGGGGGCTCATCCTGCGGCACCTCGTGGCAGGTTGGCACATGCGTCAACCTGGTTGCTAGCTCAACCAACTGCCATTTACATGATGGCATATTTAATATTTTTAATTGACTTAGCTTATTCGATTAAATAAGTAGACCTTAAATGGAACTTTGTATTTTCTCCTGTCATGGACTTCTTAACCTTAACTAAGGGGGATGTTCTATCTATCTCATCTCCATGGAATCTGCTGTACTCTCACCTGGCCCCTGGGCATACCCTATGTGCAGGGACCACTAGAGTGTGGGGGAAAGACAAGGCCAGCCAGGCCTCTAAGCAGGGGCACAGGGGCTCCAAAAAGCAGCTCCTGCCTCTGCCTGGATCCTAGGCCAAGATGCAGCAGAATGAGGAGATTCTGGCTCCTGAGCGGGCCTGCCCCTGGTGGTGCGGAAGGCCCCTCTTCTCATGTTGTCTAAGTCCTGACTTAGGGAGGAAGACCAGAGAGTAAAGCCATGGGGCAGACAGGCAGAGTCACTCAGTGTCCACAGATAGCCCCCATGGAGAGTGGAGTATTCACTAGTTGTCACCCAGGCCCTCAAATGGCATCTTCTCATGTTAGTCCGTTGAATATTGGTGATTTAACCACAGTACTGTGACAGCCACGTCCTCCCCTCCCCACCCCCACTACACTGAGAAGATGGAAATGTTTCCGATTGAAATGCTGTCTGTATACAGCTCATATTTCCTCTGAGCTGTATATTTTATTGTCATATTGACACTAATTTGACTCGGATGTCACCTCCATTGTGACACCGGTGCTTTATGCTGCCCCTGGATCCGGGGGGAGGGGTGACTCAGAAACCAATTACATTGATCATACTACAGAGAGGCAGGACTAGTCAGTGCAGGGGCTGCTGGAGACTGAAGTCAGGCAGGAAGTCTAGCCCCAGTCTTGGCAGAAGGGAGCCTGAGGTAGAGACCGGGCCTGCAAGTCCTAGAGAGCAGGCTGCTGGAGGCTGACATGGGTGGAGTGGTGTCCATGCGTCCTCTGGCAACTGAGCCATCCTTTCAGGCCAGCACTGAGAAGCCCCATCCCAGGGCGAAGATGGGGCTGGTGGCCTCCACCCAAGCCTCCTGGCTCCATGCTCCAGTGGTTAATAGGAGATGAGCTGTGGGCAGCGAGGTGCAGGCAGGTTGAGGTCCTCAAGGTGGGCTCTCAGAGCAGGTCTTAGTGTGTCCCCTGCAGGTGGCAGACCTCCCTGCTGCTACGAGCACATTAGCTATCTGGAGGCCATATCCTGCCATCCCCAGGGCTGTGCTGAACACAGCTACAGGCATAAGGAAGGCTCCTGGGTCCTTGCCCCAGGGCAGAGCTCCCTACTGGTGTCATCAGCCCAGCTTAGAGGAGGCGAAGTCCGCAGCTCTGATTCCACAGAAGCCCACCCCACACACTGCGCAAGACCGTGGCCACCAGCCCATAAGACCTTGACATGGGTGCGGATCCTTTGCCTGAGGATCCACTGAGAGACAGCCCAGAGCCACCCAGTGAGAAGGGTCCACAGAGTGAGAGCCTGGTCTGTCCTAGTCCTCCTTCCTGAGCATGCTGGGGCTCCCTGGGGAGTTCCCCACCAGACGTCATCCTGTGGCTCCTGCCTGGCCCTAATGATGCCATTTTCATCTCTCACCCAGACAGTGAGCGCCATGAGGGCAGAGCTCAGGGTTCTCCTTGCTGTGAGTGCCTGAGAAAGCCTGGCACACTCTCCATGCTGGGGGGGGGGGTCTAGTGGATGAATGAATAAATGGGCATGAGTGGGGGAAAAAAAGAAAAGACCCTGTGGGTGAGACAAAGTCAGAGTCATGTGGTGACGGGAGCAGGCAGTGTCGGACATCTGCCCAGGTGCAGACAGGCAGATGGCCGGTCACCAAGCGGTGGCCAGTGTCAGAACAGGTGCCTCTACAGATGAATGGATGCCGTGGCTCTGCCAGCCCCCAGCTATAAATCACAGGTGAAGCCACAGGAAATGAGTGCCAGGCTTTTCTTCCTATTTAGTAATTTATCAAGGGAAGAGGCGCATTAATAAACATATTTCCCTTGAGGTATGGGAATAACAGAGATGAATATCACTGTCAGATTTGGCCTGTTTCCTCTTGTTAGGGGTGCCGGAGAGAGTGGGAGTCCAAGGATTAGCAGCAAAGTCTTTTTAAAATAACATGTGACAAAGAAGAAGGTGTTTGTTCTTTAGAAGATGTTAGCTTTTTTATGTCCCTCTCATATTTTTTTTTTATTTGCCACTGTTTGTGAGTAACAGGAGTGTTTGGGAAGATCAGTTTTGCACCTGACTTTGAAATGGGGCTTAACAAGAGACAAAGTCAGAAACTGAGACCCTGGAAGCTTAGAGGTCGCCAGGTGAACGCCAGTGAATGGGTGTTCAGTGACAGCTGTGTGGCTGCGTGGGCTTGTCATCTTTCCTAGACTTACTATCCTCCTCTCTGTTATTAACTGAAGACCTCTCTTGTCACCACACCCTCTTCCCCTCCCTCGTGTCATTTAGGACAGTCTCCAGGGTTGCAGGCTCAATCCTCGGCCCTCTGGATGTGTCTCTCACAGGAACTGTGTGAAACAAGCCAGGCTGCCCACATCATAGATGGGAAAGAAGAGCTCAGGGCACTAAGTGCTATGCTCCAGCGCTGGGGCTTGGCTGGCCAGCACAGCCGCCCGTGTGTCTGTCTGCTTGTCTCTCTCTCCTTCCACCTCCTAGTCCTCTCTCCCATGAGCGCCTCTCTCCCACCGAGGGTACAGCACAGAGGCTGTGGTTTGGGTCCGGGTGCCTGCTTCCTGGTCCCAGTCTCCACCTGTCCTGGCTTTCCACAGGGGTTGCCTGTGGTGGGGTGGCTTTGCCCTCCAGCCCGGCGTGGCTGTGCCTTTTGTTCAGTGCACTGCCTATTCACCTGGCTGTGGTGTTTGAGCTTTAGGGATATACTGGTCAGAAGGAAAGGATCGGTGTCCCTAATTCTTAAAGAAAACACAGAAGCAAGGATATAGCCATACATACAGAAGATGCAGATGCACCAGTGTGGCTCTCATCTGGAGAAAACAGCCCGGCCGCAGGGAAAACCTGCCCAATTCTGGAGGCTAGGGAAGGCCTCCTACTGAGGGTGACCACTTAGCTGAGGGCTGAGCACCAGAGAGGGAAGAGCTGGCAGGCAGAGAGGCTCTACATGCAAAGGCCCTGTGCCAGGCAGGATGCAGCGCCCCTCCTCCCAGGGCCACTAGGTAGGTCTTTTCACCATGGTGATAAGCATGTGTCATAGCTGCAGAGGAGAGCTCTGGAAAGTTTGAGGAGAGGGCAGAGATATGATCAGATTTGCAAGCTGGAAAGATTTCCAGAGTGAGCAATACAGATGGCACAGTAGTTAGCTAAGAGGTTCTAGAATGATCTGAGTGAGCAGTAGGCTGGGCTGGGTGGTGGATTAGAGAGAAAGGGGGTTGGGGGAAGGACTGAGCAGCTTCCTCAGCAGGCTTAGCTGTAGTAGGTGAAGAGAGCAGGTGTCCAGCTGACAGCCGGGCTCCTGTTCTGTTGCTGTGTGGGTGCTGGCCAGGCCCAGAGCAGGAGTGACGAGTGGAGTGGGTGGCAGGCATGCTGACCGGAGCTGCCATTGCAAGACAGGTCAGGGGGCTGGGCTGCCAGTTCTTCGGCAGTTCAAAACAGATGTCAAAAACTGTTTCAGAAAGGGAGCATCCTTCTGCATCTTGGCTCCTCTCACCCACATGAAGAAATACAGAGCGGACACCAAGTCCCCAAAAAAGATAGGCACAGCAGGGTTCCTTTGGACCTGCATCCAAAACAAGTCATTTCCCCCCATGCTTGTTTTTTTTTTTTTTTAATCTACAAAACTGCTATCAGATGGTGTTAGCTCAAAATGACACCCCAAGCTTGCGTATCACTGAAGGAGGGGCTATCACTGTGTTATTCATTAATCACTCAAGAATTCATAATCAGGGGCTGGGGTGATAGCTCAGTGGCCTAAGTGCCTGCCTAGCAAGCACAAGGACCTAAGTTTGATCCCTTGTACCACTTGCCCTGCCAGTCCTGAAACTGGGTATGGTGGCACACACCTGTCTGTAATCCCAGCACTCAGGAGGTGGCTGAGACAGGAGGATCACTACAAGTCCAACCTGCATGGCAAGACCCTATGCCAAACAAATAAATTTTAATATGATTTTTTTTTTTTTTTCTTTTTGAGACAGGGTCACGTTATGCAGTTGAGGCTAGCCTTGAGCTCACTTTTGTAGCCCAGGCTAGTCTGGAACTCGCACCGATCCTCCTGCCTCAGCCTCCTGAGTGCTGGGATTACAGGCGTGTGCCACCACTCCCGGCTTTAAATATAATTTTTAAAAAAGAATTCAGAATCAAGACTTAACAAATGCCATATACAAGGTATACATACACTGGCTGTGGGGCTGCCGGGTTGGCCTCCTGCGCATTCTCCTATCTGCAGGCATGTAAGGAGTGGTTGAGCAAAACCCCTACCATGTACCTGAGCTCTGGTGAGGAAGGCAACACAGTTCTCAGAGGCATCTGTGGACAGATGTCTCATGCATGGTTGTAACAAAATTCACAAAAAATAGAGGTTTATTTAATTCAGTTTGGCAGCTGGGCAGTCCAAGGCCTGGAAATACTTAGTAGGCACCTTCTTTCTCATCATAACATGGCAGGAGATGAGAAGACAGAACAAGTGGGCCAGGTGGGGTCTCTTCTTCTTATAAAAACAGTAATCCCACTTCACTTTAGGCCCGTACCTTGCCATAATTACCTCTCTCAGGTCCCACCTCCAAATGTAGTCAACTTGTGAATTGGGGCATGGTGTTTCCAGTATGTAAAGACACAGCTAAACCATAACATCTCCATGCCCAGCCTGCTAGAGATCTGGACACCTTGGTCCTCAGAGCCCAAGAGAATAAGTATCAATCCACGAAGACTGTAGCTGACAAAGATGAGTAGAGAAAAGTGTATTCTGATTCGATTTCAACTTTTTCCTCCAGTGGGAGCTTTCCTCACATTATTTAATGCTTCAGGTTGAAACGGACATGTACAGAGTATAGGGAGTGGTCCTTGGACAGTTACAGTTGGAATGCACAGGCCACTCCAGCACCTGTCACCCTACTGGGCCACAGCCCTTGAGCTGGCAGGCAACCCATTTTTATGCTTAGGTCATTAATCAAGTTTCTGTGTCTTCAGCTAATTTGAGGATCTAGAAGTGCGTTAGCTATACTTCACCCCACCTCACCCCCCACTGGCTTCATCCAACACAAGTCAGCATCCCTGTACCCTAATCTCCTTTATCGTTTGGGTCTCAGGCTCCTGCCATATCCATGAAGGAGTAAGTTAGGAGAGAAAGCCCCAGGAGCCCTTTCTAGCCCATAGATAGATTCCAGGCACTTCTCTGCTTATGCAGCCCAGCAGTTGGGACGTCTCTGGGATTCCCAGGACCACGCTCCACCCTGAGGCAGCTGGCCTGGGCCCAGCATGGGGTGGGGGGACCTGGATGCTCCCAGGACCCAGCAGGCATTTGGAAGCATCAATTCTCCAAGGTGGAGCAGAGCTATCTCAGGTTCTATTGGAAGCCACATTCCCAATGGCCTATTTTTCTTTCACGGGGCACCACCTCTGAGATTCTACCACCTCTCCTCTGGAGAGTGCTCAGCTGGAACATATACCTTAACACTTGAATGACTGTCCGCACTGAAATGATAGCAGTGGCTTCCCTTGGGGCCAGTCTG
This sequence comes from Myocastor coypus, assembly GCA_004027025.1. Classification (NCBI taxonomy): domain Eukaryota; kingdom Metazoa; phylum Chordata; class Mammalia; order Rodentia; family Myocastoridae; genus Myocastor; species Myocastor coypus. The sequence continues at coordinate 33,724 of PVJA010003036.1, read as the reverse complement.
GAAGACAAACGGGGGGATTGGAGGATGCTGGCCGTGCTGTTTCTTAACCTGCTGCCAACTTCCCAGGTGAACTCACTCTGTCCTTCTCAGCCCCTCACCATGATCAGCCCTGTTTCACAGATGAATAAACTGAGTCCAGGACAGAGTTCTTCCTTTGGCCGTCTGCCTACATCTGTGATTCCCCCTAGACAGTCCTCATAAGCTCTCCTGTGCCCACCTACCTGTCCCCATTTCCTCTCCCAACACCATCACCCCTTCCCCCAACACAGGTGATGCTGATGCGCCTTTTGTTGGCTGTTGTGCAGTGTCCCGATTCTCCAGTCCCCGGGTAACCCCCCGCCTGAGCCGCAAGCGGGCGCTGTCCATCTCTCCACTCTCAGACGCCAGCCTTGACCTGCAGCGGATGATCCGGACCTCCCCCAACTCACTGGTGGCCTATATCAACAACTCGCGCAGCAGCTCAGCAGCCAGTGGCTCCTATGGGCACCTGTCAGCAGGTGCCCTCAGGTGAGCCTTGCCTGTCAGGGTGTGGACAAAGGCCAGGAGAACAGGCTCTGGAGGCCCAGCGCTGTCCAAATCACAGAGCCATGATGGAGGGGTGGATCTGAGGAGGCAGAACAGTGGGGAAGCCAGGGTGTGGGGGATGCCATGAAGCCTGGCACCCGCTGAGCCTTCAGCCCTCCAGGGGCAAAGGCTGCACCCCAGGGAAGGGTCTAGGACAGTGGTGGAAAACCATTATGTCTTGCGTGTTATTGTGCCTTTCTTTTAGGACAAAAGATGTTAATGGAGAGTTGTTTTTCTAAACTTAAAACTCAGGGGTCAGGTTTAATTGCGTGTTGGCACTTTGTGATACATAAGTGGGTTTTCCACTGTAGTCTGGCACTGGTGTCTGAAGACTTCCCCCGTCACTGCTCCAGGAGCTGAGCATGGACGTGAGACCTGAGTGATGGCCAGGACAGCCACTACCTGCTCTGGAAAGAGGCAGAGCCACAGTGGTAGTGCTGCCAGTGCAGCATTGCCAAGGCCCTCTCGGTCCTCTCTGCCCCGGGGCATCTTTCTAACCGGGGCCCCGCCCCCTCTCTCTGTTTTTCTGTTGCAGCCCAGCCTTCACCTTTCCCCATCCCATCAACCCTGTGGCCTACCAGCAAATATTGAGCCAGCAACGGGGCCTTGGCTCAGCCTTCGGACACACACCACCCCTCCTCCAGCCCTCACCTACCTTCCTGGCCCAGCAGCCCATGGCCCTCACCTCCATCAGCACTGCACCCACCCAGCTCAGCAGCAGCAGCAGCAGCAACTGTCTGAGTGACGCCAACCAGGTAGATGGGCACAGAGCACAGGAGCTGGGCCACTGGGAGCCTGCCCTGACCCCATGTAAGCTGTTCCTTCTAACCAGAAACTGGCAGAGAACTCTGGCTCGATCTGGATTGGGGATATCTTCTGATACATGATAAAAAGGGCTTTGGGCTGGGACAGGGGCCCTGAGCTCACAACAGCCTCCTTCTGTCCAGTAAACATAATGAGTGGGTGGAGAAACCCTGCAGTACATTAAATCAGGTCCTATGTAGGAACCTCATGCACAGTACAGGAAATAAATGGATGAATGAACAGTAATAACAACAATGTATATCTCCATTCTAGTATACACATTTCCTACAGGCTTCCATAGACCTTTTTATCCAGTCTCTCCAAAGGCCTCTGGCATGCTGGGCCTGCTAGCGTGTGCATTGGTTGCCATCAGCACCTGGCAATAAACGAGGCCCTGTGTTGTAGAGGAGGACCTGGATTGATAGGGGCACGGTTGTGTAAAGGACAGGCATGGGACTGAACCTGTTTCCCAACTTGCCTGGAAGCAGAAACTGTTTTCACCTCCCTCAGGCTGAGCTAGCTTACTTGGGAAGGGGAGCCTGTCGCCTGAGCTGGGTCCCTATGCTTATAAACTAGCTCCTGTGTGTACATAGCCCTGCTGAACTCCAGGTTTGGGGGCACTGATGGTGACAATCAGAGGAGAAGCACCTGTCCCAGGCCACCCTTGGGCAACTGACAGGCCTAGATGTGGCCATGTCCAAGGAGGATGACAAGACACCTGTAGGAAGTCCTGTGTCCCAGAGCTCCAGGTGGCTCCTAGCACCTACCCCAGACAGTCTCTGCCAGCTATTGAGGTGTCACCTAAAACTACAGCCAAGACCCTTTCCCCAAGGAACCAGGCCCTTATCCCCTGCTACTGGAGCTAACCACCCCTGCTCTGGAGCCTCCTCGGGACAGGAGCAAGGAAGCCCAACATTTTGCCAAAGAGAATGGCTCTCATTCATTTCCTTTCACTCCTTGGGGCACTGTAGGTGGCAGCTGCATAGAGGGTGGTGTTGGTGGCATGATCCAGGGCCCCTGGTGTGCTCTTGACCGGAAAATAGGGCTAGTGGGCTGTTTCTAAGACATCACCATGGCGTTGGCGCAGACAGCCACTGTGCTGGGGTTGTGGGGGTGGAACGTGCACTGGCTATGGGACGTCCCTGCCCTGCACCTGTGTAATGAGCTCTCTGCATCCTCCCAGAACAAGCAGAGCAGTGAATCGGCTGTGAGCAGCACTGTGAATCCCATCACCATTCACAAGCGCAGCAAGGTCAAGACTGAGGCTGAGGGCCTGCGGCCAGCCTCCCCCCTGGGACTGACACAGGTAACCTGCTGGCTGCCTGCACTGCCCTTGGGCTGGGTTCAGGCCAGGCTCCCAGTTTGCTACCTTTGAGTATCTTATCTGGTAGTGAAAGTGGATAGGTGGGTGGATGGATGGATGCATGCATGATACATGGATGGATGCATGGGTGGATGGACCTGAGAGGGTGGGGTAGGTTCACATATCTTATTGCTGGGTCCTCAGCACCCTGCATCATACCTATCTTGAATGAGTCTATAAATGAGTGAATGAATGAATGGACAAATAAATAAATAAACTTCTACCTATCTGGCCTTCACCTGCGCTGCAACCCTTTCTTCTTCATACCTCAGATATGAGCAAAACTAACTGAGCAAAATGAGCTGCTCATGTCCTGAATGGCTCAGGCCCCTTGGTGCTGCTTTCTCTCCTAGAATCGCATCCCCCACCATCTTCGTTGTCACTGGTCCTCCTTGTACTCACCCACATACTTAGCCTAGCTCCTGGGTCCCTTTGGAGCTGGAAGGGAAGGTGATTCCTGGTAGGAAAGTGGAGGAACAGAGCAACCCACAGCCACAGAGGCTTGTGCAGGTCCCTTTGAAAGCCCTGTCACTTCTAGTGCTCCTAGTTGGCAGGCAGGCAGGCAGGCAGGCCCTGCTCTTAGTCAGGGGCCTGTGGGGTGAAGGGTACAGCATGCCCCTGTCCTTCTAGGTGAGTCTCCTGACCCTCCCCTCAGCTGTCACACAGTGGCCCAGTCTCATTTGCTACTACCGAGTCCCCAGCATGACCACCAAGGATGCTCAGAGGTTCCTGTCCCCATCCCCTTGCATCTGCCAGACCATCCTTTATCAAGACTGTAAACCGTCGGGCATGCTCTGGGCACTTAATTTTCATGAAATATTAGGTCCTGCTATTGTCAGGCAAACATAGGGGTTGGTGACAAATTCTTCTCCTCTTGCTGACACCAAACCCAGTCTCCGCATGATGCATGGCTTCCACGAGGCTGGCCATCATCAGGGGCTATTGGAATTGATGAGGACCGCGCATATCCAGGGAAGATAAACAGGCTTGAGTGGCGAGGACAGAGCAGGAGGCAGAAGCTGAGCACTAGGAGGCCCATGCCTCACCGCCCAGCAGGTCCCTGTATCCCGCAGCCCAGGTGGGCCACAGAGGCCTCCTTCCTGCCCAGCACAGAAAGCCTTTTGCCTGACAGGTGGCCTTCCTGTCACTGCATGGACCGGCTCACCACCAAGTGCAATGGCTGGCTTTCACAGTACCCTTTCTGTTGAAGCGATCATAATTGTGGGCCAGGATGATGCCTTGCTCAGCCAGGGGCTGTGCCCTGCAGAGCTCCAGTCTTCCCGCACATCAATCCATCAGCTTCTATAGCTCTTGTCTGAAGTGAGTGGAGCCTGCAGCATATGAAAATCATAAATCCGCTCCCCGTTTTTCTTCACATGCAAAGCATGCACAAGGAGACCTTCTTATCCCTTGTCCCAAGGTTGTACCTCAGCAGCCTCCCAGATGGCTCTGCTGCTGAAGCTCTGAAAGCCAGATGTCCCCTCATGTCCCAGTCTGCAAGGTCCCAGTTCAGCCCAGAAAGCAAGTCATTGCACAACACATCTCCAGTTTTCTCCTCAGAGAAAGTGCATTAATTGAAAGGCAACACCCAGCGAATGAACCAGAAGCCCTCTTGGAAGAGCTGTTTGTGCCCTGGTGGAAAATCAGTCAGGGATATGAGTGTGGGCCATAGCACTATGTCCTGGTGCTAGTTTCTGTCTCTCCTAGAAGAGACTCAGCATGGATAAGTCCCCAGACGCAGGTCATGGCAGAGAGCGCTGACCTCTGCAAGCCTGCACTGTGCAAGTCTTCCCCGGAGGCTGTTTGAAAAGACAGCATGCTTCCCGATTGTGTTCGAAAATGGTTTGAGTTGTAAACTAAGTCCCTATAGTCTTGCCCCGGCCTGGCTCTGAGCCTGCCTGGCAAACAAGAGGACTGCTAGGGCGGTCCCTGAGTACTTTTGTTTGTCCCATGTGGCCTTTTCCTCAGCCCGGAGACTGCTCCTGGCCAGCTCCAGGTGAGCACTGGCTGGGATCAGGCAGCCCTGAGATCTGGAGCTTTTCCTTCACCTCCCTGTAATGGCCATGTGGGCCCCACTCTGGTCAGGAGATTCAAGTATGAATCTAGGCTGTCACAGATGGGCTGTGTTCTGGAAAGGGTAAGTCAACCTCTTCCCAAGCCTCAGTTTTCCCCAGCTGTGGTACAACCATGCAGATGCCCATGTCCGAGTGTACGGAGCTTTGTGCAGATCTCAGCGGTGTCATGCGGATGACTCTGGCTGCTTCCTGAGGCCTCCAAGCCATGGGGACCTTCTGAAAGAAGCCATTCTGAGCAGCAAGAGCATGTTTCATCTTGCCCCCAGCAAGGAACACATCATAAAAGCACACATATTTCCACTCCCAGGGCCTTCAGGGCCCTAATCCCCCACAATGGAAACCAAACCAAGCCAGCCACTTGCTGCCTTTTTTCCTCCTGTCCTTGAGTATATGAAGACTGGAATACGACAGCCCCCTACTGTCTCAGTTACTCTTCTCTCATTGCTGGGACAAATACCCACCACTCAAAATAAAGGAGGAAAAGGTTTGTTTACCTCACAGTCAGTGGAGGTTTCAGTCCATACTCAGCTGGTTCCACAGCACAGTGGCACGTGGCAGAGAGCAACCTTTCATGGTGGCGGCAAAGAGCAAGAGAGCAAAATGGAGGAGCAGCAGCAACAGTGGCAACACAGAGAAAGTCTCTGTCCTTCTTTTCAGCCCCAGGCTGGGTGTAGCGCTCACCCATAATCCCAGCAGTAGTGAGACTCATAATCCCAGCCTAGATCATGAATTAATCTTGAACTCTACAACTCCCTGCCCCATGTCTGCATGAAACTTTGGGGGGACAACTAGACACAAGCCATAACACCCACAAGCCAGCATCAGAGAGGAGGGGTGGGCCAGCTGCCAAGAAGAGCTGTGGATGGGGCTGAGCTGAAGACGGGCCAGGAAGGCTGAGGATTGCGTGTACACACATCTGTGCTTGCACGCATTTTGTGTGTACTTATGTGTGCGTGGGCAGTCAAACATGGGCCAGTTCAGAGCTGTGCCACAGACTGCACGGAGCTAGCCATGACATCATCAAGACTAGGTCCTGGACATGGCTTACAGGGTGTGGATTTCTCCCCCAGGAGCAGCTGGCTGACCTCAAGGAAGACCTGGACAGGGATGACTGTAAGCAGGAGGCCGAGGTGGTCATCTATGAGACCAATTGCCACTGGGAAGACTGCACCAAGGAGTATGACACCCAGGAGCAGCTGGTGCATGTAAGCCTCCATTCTGGCATCCTGCCCTGGGGGGTGGAGCCCTGGTCACACAGGGTTGGAGCCTTCTAGGCTCTGCCAGAAAGAAAAGGCTACAAGACTGGCCCCAAGAGCATGCGGGTCCACGTCCTTGGCAAGCAGGAGGCATGATCACTTACAAGGGCTGGTCAAAACCACAGTGGGAACTAAAATGTTTTTAAAAAATCACTATAGTAAAAGAAGGAGATAACTCTGCAGTCTAAGCTCCTGCTTGGCAAGCGCAGGGGTCAGGGTTTGGTTCCCAACAGCACATGCCACACACACTGGGGAGGCTGAGAACAAGGAGGGTCATTGCAAGTCCGAGCTGTGTAGCGAGACCCTGTACCAAACACATAAAAAATATTACAGTAAGGACACATTGCAATGAATTCTCCTCAAAATATTCTGCCCCAATTGAACAAACTTACTCCCCCATTTTTTCTATTTTATGAAGCAGTTTTGGAAGTCCTCTTTCATAAGTGTCTTTACAAATTATCAACAATACAATGAATGCCATTGCCAAGGGCCAGCCAGGGGAAAGGGGGCCTCATAAAGTCATTACAACGTGTCCTTGTCTTCCTTATTCGCCAGATCTGGCACTGTTTTATACTACAGAAGGTAAATATTGGAATTTAGGGTATTGAGACAGTCATGCAATGCATCTCAAGACTCAAGAAAGAGGACTTCTAGAACTGCTTCAGAGAGTATCACGAAGGGCTGGGGAAGCTCAAGGTCGAAGCCTGGAGCAGAGTTAGTGTTTGAGGTCCACACGCACGTCTCTTTTCCCCTAACTTCTTCCCTGCCAGCACATAGAGGGAAGTAAGACTTGTCCAAGCAGCAGGCCTCTACATGACAACACACCTGACCATAAGCCCAGGAAGGTTTCTCCCTTGGGCAAAGGTGATCATTCCCTTTGGAGACCAATCACACATGCACATCCACTATGAGCATGGGCCAGTTTCTATACCCACATCAGGGAGGGAGCTGCTTAAAGCTACCGGGTCCTTTCAGGAATTGCCCCTTGGTTCCCCCTCAGAGCTTATCCAGCCAAATCCATGATGGTGGCAGTCATAGGGCCCAGGTGTCACGTGCAGGGGAGGTGGAGCTCTTGGGACTCCCCTTGGCTCCACTACAGCTGGCTGAGTGGTTCTGAGCAGGGGAGGATTAAGCATGCGGTGGGCATTATGCACTCAGTGCCTCTCCCTCGTGCCCACACCAGCTCCAGGTAAATACTTTTCTATCCAAGAAAGAACTTAAATTTACTTAGGAACAAACTGCTCCCCATACACTTGTACACACACTCATGCACACACACGCATGCACCCACACCCTCCTGCTCTTACTCAGAAGCCATCCCCAAGAGTTTATTGAGCTTGGTGCTTAGGGCACACCACTTTCCTCCGCTTTCTCTTGTACAGCAACCTCCTTTCAAAGGAAATGATTTATTTTGCGTTTTGGGTTTTTCCTCTCCAAATTTTCCCCCAGGACACCAAGAATTTCCTAGCAAGCTCATTGCAGCCCAGGAGGATGTGTGACCCAGGGGCTGCTCTAATTCCTCCTGACATTCAAAGCTAATTTCAGCCTGTACTGCCTTTTTGGGATAAATGATGGAGGAGTGGGGACTGAAAGATGGGTCTCAGGACAGATAAGATCAGACCGAAGGGTGGAGGGGCAGTATTCCACGGGCCCTGGACTTAAGAGACTTACAGAAGTAAGGATGGGGAATGTGTGCTATGTGCAGATGCTGCCTGAAGAATGCAGGCAAGGGGATTCCAGGAGGGGGGAACAGCCTCTTTCTGTGCTCAGGACCATCCTTGTGACTGGAGGTGGTTTCCTCCAGCTGGCCCAGGAATAACAGGATGGTCAGTTGAGGAGCACAGCTCTGCCTCCCTAGCTCCCTGGATGATGGACAATGCAGGCACACAGGAGAGCAGAGGCCCTGCTGATCGCTAACAATTTGTTGCTAAGTCAACCAATAAGGGAAAAATGAAAGGCATTGTCAGGGAGCATTTTAATCACTTGTAAGGCTGTAAAATAGAAGGTGACGCTCACCCGACATCTCTCTGGATATTCAAAGTGCTGTGCATTTTTGCTGTATCGACAGTGGCACTGGTATGCGTGGCAGCTGGGCTGTGGCACAGGGCATGAGGGCTGAACGGCTTTTGTCTTCTGGGCCAGGGTGTTACCAGTGCTTGATCTCCAGGTCTCAGGCAACTTTGCAGTTTACAAAGGTCCCCAACAGTGCCACCTGGGAGGATAGACTAGAAGTCACCAGCAGCAGCCAAGTGTGCAATTTTACATTTCCTAGAAGCACATTTTAAAAAGAGTAGAAAGAAATGGGCGAAGTTAATTTTAAGACAGGTTGATTATATATTATGCAAAATCTTGGGACCAGAAAGTCTTTCAGATTTTAGAAATCTTGGATTTTCAGCTACATAAAATGAGGTATCTTGGAGGTAGGACCCCAAAATTAACCTATGTTTTGTGCACACCTTGTACACCCAGCCTGAAGTCTAGCTGCAAAGGCTGGGTCAGTGGTCTGCTCATGGTGCTGGGGCCCAGGGGAGAAGTGGTGGCCTGGGGGTCATGGGCAGCAGTCCACTGCAGTCCGTGCACTATGAGAAGAGGCTCTTAGTGTGGGCGAGCACCTAGACTCACACACGTGGGCTTGTCCTCGGCAGCACATCAACAATGAGCACATCCACGGGGAGAAGAAGGAGTTCGTGTGCCGCTGGCAGGCCTGCACACGGGAGCAGAAGCCCTTCAAAGCGCAGTACATGCTGGTGGTCCACATGCGGCGGCACACAGGCGAGAAGCCACACAAGTGCACGGTGAGTGTCTCCCCCGAGTGTCCACGGCACCTATGTCACTAGGCCAGGGGAGTCGTGTTGGGCTGTCACTGACTGCATGCAGGTGAGGGCGAATGGACCACAGCAGCAACACCGCACAGGTCTTGCCAACAGGTCATCCTGTCTGTTCCTGCCCTAGCTTGTCACCTGCTTTGGGCCCTGGAGGCCTCCTAGCTGCTGTTGTCTCAGGCCTCAGCAAATTTGCTCTTTAGGTGTAAGCCACCTGGTAACCACTAAAGGAGTGCTGGTGTTGCCAGCCAGTGATTGTGAGCTGCAGAGCATAAGTACAACGCCCCCCCCCCCACACACACACAGTTTGCTTAATTGGAGGATGCTAGACAGAGGGACCTGGCCCTCAGCACCTGCAGGGAGAAAAGTGTCCTTCCTGACTCATAGCAGGAGCAGTGAGGAGGTAGAAGTCACCTTGCCTGTGTTGTTTAGGAAAAATAAAAAAGGCAAAGCAAAGATAAGACCTTTGTGTGGTGTCTGATGGAAGCAAAGGACTTGGAACTCTCAGCAGTGAGGGTGTTGTTTGCAGTACATGAATTGCTCTTCCAAAAGGGGAGGTGGCCCTGTGTGGCTGTAGCTGAAACTTCTGAGAGCTCCTTTTCCTGACTTTATTTCATAGGCTCTGGAAGTGTGTTCTGTTGTCATTGTACTGTCTGAAATCAAATTGTCTTGAACTCCACGGCATCTGAGATTCAGTAAAGTGTGCTACCTTGGTTGACAAGTTGATTACAGTGAGATAAAACTCACACCATGAAATTGACCCTTTTTAAAACTATATAACTGGATGGTCTTGGTATATCGACAGTTATACAACCATGGCTACTATCTACACCCAAAACATTTCATAACCTTTAAAAGAAACTCTGTGTACATTAACAGGCCTGTCCATGGTTGGCCTGCTCTGAACACTTCATAAAAATGGAATCTGAAATGTTTAGTGTTAATGTCAGGCAGCTTTTGCTTAACATTTGTTATGGTGTGTGTATAAGTGTCCCCCCAAAGCCTCATGCAGTCGTGGGGCAGCTTCTGAAATTTGTGATTGATTATTGTGGGTGTGGGTGCTGCACCTCCCCTGGGGCAGGTGATTTGCATTTCAGTGGAAGGAAAAGAAGTTAGCTGCTTGAGCTGCTGATAGCTCTCTCTGCTCTTGCTCTTAGCTGCCACTATGAAAGGTTGTTTTCTGCCATGTGCCTCTCGGCCTTGGAGCCAGCCAAGTATGGATTGAAGCTTCCAGTAACTGTGAGCTAAATAAACCTTTCCCTACCTCATTTTGGGTGTCAGGTGTTTCTCCTGGCAATGAGAGAAGAGTAACTAAGACAACATTTTTTCAAGGTTCACCCACGTTGCAGCATAAAACAGCGGAATAGCTCTTTTAGCTGTGTGACCTTCTACGGGACATTGTGATCATGTCTCCAGACCCATTCATCAGTGGGTGTTTTGCATGCTAGTACAAACCATGCTGTTGTGAACTTTGTGGGGACATATATTCCCAGATGTTTTCAGGTAGATGTATCTAGGGATCAAATTACCCATTGATGGGGCTGGGGAAATAGCTCAGAAGAATAAGTGCTTGCCTTGCAAATGCAAGGACTTGAGTTCAATCCCCAGTCTTGAAAAAAAAAAAAATTACTCAAATTACCCATTGATACAATAATTGAAGACTTGTCAAATTGTTTTCGAGAAGGGCTCAATCATTGTACATTCTTATCAGCAATGTATAAGAGTTCTGGTTTCTTCACAACCTCAGGAATACTTGGTGTCACCTGTCTTTTATTGTAGCCATCCTAGGGAGTCTTGGGTCCCCTAATAGCTAATGATAGTGCAAGCAGGTAAGTGGCCTTTGTTCATCCTCTCTGGAGAACTGTCCACTCAAATCTTTTGCCCATTTTTTTTTAACCTACCTCATTTTTGTTGTTGTTATATTTTAGGAACTTTTATATACCTAGGTGCTATGTTGTTGTCAAACTTGTGATTTACATTTTCCTCATTTGGGGTATTGTCTTTACTTTCTTGATAATTTCCTTTAAAATGCAAAAGTTTTAATTCAGTGAAGTCCAGTGTTTTATTTGCTCATGCTTTTATTGTTAAAGCTATAAAACTTCTAATCCAAGGTCACAGATGCTTACCACGTTGCTTTCATCCAAGCTTATAAATATGTAACTTTATATAAATATGAATATATACACTTAAAGCACAGCTCTTCCATTGTGGTCTTTGATGCATTCAGAGTTCAAGTATGTACTTGTCAGCCCTCTCCAGTTTCCTGCAAAGGCATATGTCTTGGTTACTTTTCTCTTGTTCCTGAGGCCAAATACTGCCTTAAGGTAAAGAAGAAAAGGTTTACTTAGTTCAATTTGTAGAGGTTTCAGTCCATAACTGTCTAACATCAGTGCAGGGTGGCACAAGACAGAGGAGCAACCCTTCCTGGTGGCAGAAGACAGCAAAAGCAGCAACAGGGAGACGAGACTCTTTCTGCCCCATGTATTACATGCAGGCTCCCCACCCCCCAGCAGCCCCGGGTGGGTGTAGCATTCACAGCCTTAATCCCAGCCAGAACTATGTTAAACCAGTTGGTGGACTAATTTAGTAATCACATGTCCTTAGTCCCAGCACCACACACTCTAGATCCAATCACCTCTGCAAAAAGCCCATCTATGACTGCATGAGTCTGGGGTGGTGGGGAGGGATCTAACAGAAAGCAATTGTTAGCACTAAACTTCATGCTTCGTGGTGTGCTGTGGGGGCACTGAAGGGAGGGCCAGGGGAAGGAGGTGGTGGGCTAGCACCCAGGTCAACTCCCCTGAATTGGAACTGGGGTGCCTCCACTGATCCACCTACCTTCTTCTAGTTCGAGGGCTGTTCAAAAGCCTATTCCCGTCTGGAGAACCTGAAGACGCACCTGCGATCCCATACCGGAGAGAAGCCGTATGTGTGCGAGCACGAGGGCTGCACCAAGGCCTTCTCCAATGCTTCTGACCGCGCCAAGCACCAGAACCGCACCCACTCAAGCGAGGTACCTGTCAGTGTGCATGTGACTGGGCTAGCATGGGTAGGCATGGGTCACTGAGCATGGCTCGTAGACACCTGTAGGCTAGGCAGAGGACAGGTACCTGGTAGGCATCCTTCCACTACCTGCACACATTCTGGAGCACAGACTAGTACTCCGGCTGTACTCTCTTCTTTGACAGGAAGGATGTCCCATACGATGTCATGGCACACTCGCCCTCTCCATGCCTCAGTTTCCTCCTGTAATAAACAGAACATAGTTTCTTCTGTAATAAGCATAGTTTCCTCTGTAATAAACATAAATAGTGCCAAGACTTCCAAGATCCACACAAAGAGTGGCCTCTTAGATCCCCCAGAGCAGCTGAGTCTCCACGCATGCATCTGCTCCTCATTCCTCAAGCCATTCATTAGGTTCTGCTGCCCTGTCTTTCAGGTAAAACAAATCCCCAGAGAGATAGTGATTGTTCCCAGTGCCACATAATATGGGGTGAAGCCACAGGCTCACACTGAGGGCCTCTGTGGCTGTGGAAACATGCCAGTACGGGCCTCAACCACAAGTTGGTGGCTGTGGAGCAGCTGCCTTGGCACCTGAGAAAGGCAAGAGCGATGCTGTCTCCTCAGGTAGCCAGCGCCCCTGGCAAAGCTGAGAGCCCCCAGCAAAGGAAACTGGCAAGAGCCCATGGTGTCTGCTGCATTCTCTCAGCCCAGCCACACAAGAACTGTGACTCAGGCAAGCAACAGAGAGAGGTTTCCTAACAACTCAGACCCAGTGTGGCCACAGAGGGACCTGGCTCCAATGTTCATGGGGAAGTGGAAGAATTCCTAAAAGCCTTTGCATCCTTCGGGGCTCTGCAATGACAGCTGCTTTGGCAATGAATGTATGTGTGTAGATGTGGGGGGACATAGTATATGCATATGTGTGTGTGTGTGTACATGTGGTGTGGAGAGGTGATATGTGCATTAAAATCACATGTGTGTAGATATGGGTGATACGTATATATGTGTAAGTGTATAGATATGTATGTATTTGGGTATGGAGGAGTGGTGTGTGTATATTAGTATATCTGTGGATGTCAGGAGGTAGATGTGTATATAAGGGTGTGTGTGTGTGTAGCAGTACAGGGGTGATATGTGTGGGTATGGGGGTGCTCTATATATGAGTGTGTAAGTGTGTGCATGGAGATGTAGAGGAGTGGTATATGTGTATTAATAGATATGTGGCAGTGTGGTATATGTGTATTCGAACATGTATGTGTGTGTGTCAGCATGCCCACATGTATGTGCAGGTATAAGTGCACATAGGCAGGTGTGGGTCTGGCATGCATGGCTCATGCAAGTGGGTCTGTGATGTGAGCATGATGGTGGCCACTGAGTGCAGGACCGAGATGCTGCAGTCCTGGGTTTTCGTCCCCTTACCAGGTGGCTCTGAGTGGTTTCTTTGCCCTCAAACTCATTAGAGCAGTTAGGGTTGCTGGGGCCGTCTTACAGGGTATGAGGCACATACCCCTGTGCTGACAGTAGCAGTCCCAGAGTGCAGTTTTCAGGGGAGGCACGTGTGTCTCTCCCGGTGTCTTTAGCTTCTGGTAGCAAGGGCTCTCCTGACCAAGCACTTCACCTGCATGTGAAGGCCACACAGAGGACCAGGCCTAGGGCATGGCTCCTTCCCCAGGGCACTGGTTGGAAGTCATGTCAGCTGTGCCAGCCAGATCCGCCAAGAGATGCAAGCTGACTTCAGGACAGGGAGCGCACCCATGGAGTCTGGCATGTGCCCCACCCATAACACAGGTGTGCTTCTCTGCCCAGAAACCCTACATCTGCAAGATCCCAGGCTGTACCAAGCGGTATACAGACCCTAGCTCGCTCCGGAAGCACGTGAAAACAGTCCACGGCCCAGATGCACACATCACCAAGAAGCAGCGCAATGACGTGCACCTCCGTGCCCCGCTGCTCAGGGAGAACGGGGACAATGAGGCCAGTATCGAGCCTGGTGGCCGGGGATCTGAGGACAGTGCTGAAGCCAGCAGCACCAGTCAGACGGTAGAGGACTGCCTGCACATTAGAGCCATCAAGACAGAGGGCTCCGGGGTAAGCAGAGCTGGGCAGCCCACCTGGCCAAGTGCACTGCCCCCAGATCCAGCAGTGGGCTCTCTGCTAGGTCCCCCCTCTTGCTGCAGTAAGCTGGTCCCTTCCGTGTCCACCTCAGCCTTACTCCATGTACCTCTTCAGGCCTCACATAGCATCTTTCACACCCAGGCTGTTCCTCTGACCCAGATCCTGCTGGCCAGCTACAGCAGCCTGACCCTAGGTTCGTCTGTGTGGGGTGGGAGTGGCCCTAGTGTCCACCTCTCTAAGCGACCCCCTAGTACCACTGCCAGGCTGCAAGCCTCTGTCCTGTTCTGTGCCCTCCCACTGTGGCTCTGCTCCTTTTGTTCTAACCACCTGTTATTTGTCTCCATATCTTTCTTCCCAACTGTACCTCCCCTAAGGATAGACGGTACTGAGGTGAGCAGAGGAACTGGGTGAAGAATGGGGGTGGGCTGGGCCAAGCGAGGGTGGGCTGGGATGTCCAGGTTACTGTCCCAGTGAGAGTGACCTGTCAGTCCAGGCTCCTGGGCTGAGGCCCGTGGGTGTGGAGAGGCAGACAGCAGGATGAGGAAGAGCTTCAGAGTAAGCAAAAGCTGGCGAGAAGGTCTGGCAGGTGTGGGGAGCTAGGAGGCTGAGAGGCAGGAAGGCCAGAGGGGGAGGAGCGGTGTGAGCCCAAGCTGTAGAGCTGCAGTCAGCTGAGCTATGGAGGCTCCTGCAGACTGAGCAGAGGCTCTGTAGGCAAGGCCTGAGAGGTTCCTGCTGACCTGGAACTTGTGCCTTGGGGGATAGGAGGCATCACAGGATCTTAAGGAAAGGGCTTGGCTGTGGTGGCATGTGGTCTAGAAACAAGTCCTGAGGTGCTTCATTTGGGGTGAGCCTTACCTGCACCCAGCTGCCCTGGCCACAGTGCTGTAGCCTGGGTTCAGTGGCCCCCCAGACAATACATGTGCACCATGCTTCACTCTGTCCTGCCCTAGAAGGAGGGCTGGTTTGAGGTGGCCATCGAGGCAAGGGCCACATCCTGTAGCTCCCTGTCCCTTGTCCGCCTTTCTAAGCACTTGCGTCTGGCATGAGAGAAGGCACAAGTCACTGGCTTCATTGTTTCTCACGTCATCACGCCCTCCTCACAGGGGCTAGGAAGGCTTCACTGCCTTTGTCACACTGTGCTGGGTGCCTCCTGCCCACCAGATGCATGAGAAGGAGTTCAGGTCCATCCTGTAGTCAGGAGAGCCATGGCTGAAAGCCAGAGAAACGTGATCACCCTATGCAGATAGGCAAGTGAGGGTTTGCAGGCCACTCCCAGGGGCAGCTCTTTCCTCCTCCAAGTCCCTTCCTAAGGGTACAGGATACAAGAGCATAGTGTGGATGCAGGGTAAGCACAGGACCAGGTGTGTCCCCCACCCCTGAGCCCATACCATCCACTCTGCCCCTGCAGCTGTGTCAGTCCAGCCCCGGGGCCCAGTCATCCTGCAGCAGTGAGCCCTCTCCCCTGGGCAGTGCCCCCAACAATGACAGCGGCGTGGAGATGCCGGGGGCGGGGCCCGGGAGCCTGGGAGACCTGACGACGCTGGATGACACAGCACCAGGGGCTGATGCCCCAGCCCTGGCTGCCCCCTCCACTGGTGGCCTGCAGTTGCGTAAACACGTGAGCTCAATGCATCGGTTTGAGCTGCTCAAGCGAGAGAAGCTTAAGTCACTCAAGGATTCCTGCTCCTGGGCTGGCCCAGCTCCACACACCCGGAACACCAAGCTGCCTCCCCTCCTGGCAAGTGGTGAGTGGAGGCTAGGGTCCTGCAGTGGGGCAGGAGCAAGCCTAGGGTTGCACAAGCGGGGCCACTCCCTGGCTGCCAATGTAGAATAACTCCTAATGGCCCATTGCACAGGCTAAGGAAACAGCATCTCAGAGCTTAAAGTTTTCCACTCAGTCAAGGGCAGGGTAAGATGGTGCAAATCTGTATGACCCCAACTTCCATGCTCTTTCACCTGCACCATATTGCATTGAATCACTCTCTAAAGTCGGGCAGGTCCCACTCATATTATCTGCTTACCATTTATTCATTTATTAAATACCTGTTGTGGGCCTCATGGCCAAGGCCTGGGAAGGAAGGCAGCAGTGGACTCCTAATCCCAATTGAGTTCACACTCAGAGAAACTCTAACACCAGATTCGCACATTCTACAGAACAAGCTAAGGGGACCTCTAAGGGGGATGGCTATAGAGAGCAAGGTGAAAGCTCGTCTAGCTGAGCAGGAAGCACTTCCTGGAGGACGTGGCCCTGTGTTTAGCCAGCAGTTGTAAGATGAGTGGTGTCTTCAGTGAGCGTTACTTGGGTGCTGCGTGTGTGCCTACAACTGTGCTGGCTACTGAGCATTCAGCATCCAGGCTGCCCTCTCGGGACTGACAGCCCCTTGTGTTAGACACTAATATACCACCTAGTTCTCCCCTGAAAGGAAAATGTTGCCCTGCCCTTGAGCAGATGCCCTTAAACTGGGCCCCGCAGGGATCTCTGGGTTGCAGAGCCAGAGGGCCACCTTGTCTGGGGTCATCCTTGCCAGATGGCCACTGGTCTGCATGAGTGTAAGCGTGCCCTGTATCAGCCAAACAACTGAAGGCCTGTGGAGGTTCTGCTCTCTCTGCAAAACCAATCTCCCATGAAGCCTTTCCCTCCCCGCCGTGGCTGGGGATCTCAAGGTGTTCCCTCCAAACAGCGTACTACTGAACTCCATCTTGGCAGCCCTGCCAGCACATCCCTCCATGGGCTGGGCAGGTACTGGAGACCGCCTGGGCCCTCCTAGGCTCCTTATCCTTCTGTCAGTCATCCAGCCCTGTGAAGAGCAGTGCATATATTACCCCTGCAGAGACAGTAGTGGAGCCCAGCCTGGACCCCGGCCCCCTGGCTGCTGCTCACTCTTCCCACTCGGCAATCACTTGCTGTTCTTTACCAGTCTTCCCCTCCTTCCTTCCACCCACAAATCTCCTGAGCGTCTGCGGTACTGCCCCTTCCAGGCCTCAGGGCTCCACACACTATCTCAGCTTGGTCAGGGTAGGCAGAGCAGGGCCCCACAGCCCCATCTCCCCACGTTCCCACAGCTGACTCTTCTGCTTTCTCGCAGGCTCTATCCTGGAAAACTTCAGTGGCCCTGTGGGTGGCGGACCAGCAGGGCTGCTGCCCAACCCGCGGCTGTCTGAGCTGTCTGCTGGTGAGGTGACCATGCTGAATCAGCTGCAGGAGCGGCGTGACAGCTCCACCAGCACAGTCAGCTCAGCCTACACCGTGAGCCGCCGCTCCTCTGGCATCTCCCCCTACTTCTCCAGTCGCCGCTCCAGCGAGGCCTCACCCATGGGCGCCGGCCGCCCCCACAACGCCAGCTCCGCGGACTCCTATGACCCAATTTCTACAGATGCATCGAGGCGCTCCAGTGAGGCCAGCCAGTGCAGTGGGGGTGGCTCCGGGTTGCTCAACCTCACGCCGGCTCAGCAATACAGTCTCCGGGCCAAGTACGCTGCGGCCACAGGCGGCCCTCCACCCACGCCACTGCCTGGCCTGGAGCACATGAGCCTGAGGACCAGGTTGGCGCTGCTGGATGGCCCCGAGCGTGCGCTCCCAGGCGCCTGCCCACACCCACTTGGGCCACGGCGGGGCAGTGATGGGCCTGTCTATGGCCATGGCCATGGTCCCCTGGGGGCTGCACCCGCCTTCCCACATGAGGCACCAGGTGGCGGAGCACGGCGGGCCAGCGACCCCGTGCGGCGGCCGGATGCCCTGACCCTGCCGCGCGTACAGCGCTTCCACAGCGCACACAACATGAACCCTGGTCTGCTGCTGCCCTGCAGCGAGAGGCGGGGCCTCCGCCTGCAGAGCCACCCCAGTGCCGAGGGCAGCCTGGCCCACAGTGCCTACTCACCTCGGCCACCCAGCATCAGCGAGAACGTGGTGATGGAGGCCATGGCCGCAGCAGGAGATGGCATAGGGCCTGAGCCCGACCTGGGGCTGCCAGAGGATGACCTGGTGCTTCCGGACGACGTGGTACAATACATCAAGGCGCATACCAGTGGTGCACTGGATGAAAGCACAAGGCAGCTATATCCCACAGAAAGCGCTGGTTTCCCTGAGAACCCCAAACCGCCCAGCCCCAGGCTGCATAGCCATCGCAGGGTAGCAGCTGCAGACTCCAATGTGGGTCCTTCCGCCCCTGGGATGGGAGGCTGCCAGCTTGGGTATGGGACACCCTCTAGCCTGAACAAAAATAACATGCCGGTACAGTGGAATGAGGTGAGCTCTGGCACTGTGGACTCGCTGCCCAGCCAAGCGAAGCCACCACCCTTCCCCCAGGGCAACCTGGCTCTGGTGCAGCAGAAGCCAGCCTTTGGCCAGTGCCCTGGCTACAGTGCACAGGGCCTGCAGCCAAGCCCGGTGGTTCTGGATAGCACGCAACACTGCAGCGGAGCCTCCAGAGGCAACTACATGCAGCAGCTTCGACACCCAGCCACAGGTGGCCACTGTGGCAGCATGACCACTGCCGGGAGTCCCCATGCCAGCTATGGCCCAGCTCAACCCCAACTGAGCCCCACCAGCGTCAGTGGGACCCTGAACTACTTCCCCACCTCCTGCAGCAGCATAGCAGCCAAGCCAGCCCCCCTGGGGCTCCCTCAGCAAATGGAAATTGCCTCTGACCCCACCTTGATGGGCAGCCACCGCAGGGAGCTGGGGGCGCCACCAACGCATGCAGCCCAGGGCTATCCGCAGCAGAGCCATCACTTGGCAGCTCCTCTGAGTCAGGAAGGCTACCGCCAGGCCCCCAACCTCCTTTCCCATCAGTCTGGCTTCATGGAGCCTCAGCAAGGCTCTCTGGGGCCCACTACATCCAGCTTTGGTTTAGTACAACCCCGCCCACCCCTTGAGCCCAGCCCTGCTGGCCACCATCGTGGGGTACGTGCTGGGCAGCAGCAGTTGGCCTACACCAGGGCCACTGGCCAAGCCATGGCTGCCATGTCAGCTAGCCAGGAGACTGCAGAGGCTGTGCCCAAGGGAGTAGTGAGCACCGTCAGATCACTGCCTCAGCTGGCCCTGCAGGATGCAGGGGGGACACAGGATCACAGTATGGTCTACTACTATGGGCAGATTCACATGTATGAACAGAATGGTGGCCTAGAAGGCCACGGAGGCTCCCTGGCCACAAGACCCCAGCCACCACAGCCACAGGCCTGCCCAGACAGCGTGCAGTCTCAGCCCTTACCCTCACCGGGAGTCAACCAGGTATCCAGCACTGTTGACTCTCAGCTCCTGGAGGCCCCCCAGATTGACTTTGATGCCATCATGGATGATGGTGACCACTCCAGCCTGTTTTCTGGTGTGCTGAGCCCCAGCCTCCTCCACAACCTCTCCCAGAGCTCCTCCCGCCTCACCACACCCCGAAATTCCCTGACTCTCCCCTCCATCCCCACAGGCATCAGCAACATGGCGGTCGGGGACATGAGCTCCATGCTCACTAGCCTAGCTGAGGAGAACAAGTTCCTGAACATGATGACTTAAGGCCCCAATCCCTGGCACAGAGCAGGCCCAGAGGGGCCCTTGCTTCCCTGGAATGCAGCCATTCTACTCTCCCATCCATTTCATCTTGGTCAAAAGGTAGTATTGAGTTGGCCTGAACAGTTTTTGCCCATGGCCAGCTTAGGCTACACATGTGTCAAGAGAGGGTTTATGGGTATCCTCTCCAGTCTCTTGGGCTATATGCTGGAACACTAAAAAGTATCTCAATCGGAAAGGGAAAAGGGAAAAGCTCATTTACACAGCGCTTGCCAGCCTTTGGTGTTTATGGGGCCACACCATTCTGGCTTCTTTGCTCTGTCATTTGGCTAATGAGGGATTATGTTAGCCAACAGCTTCCCAGTACATGTGGTAAGAGGGTAAGAAACCATGTTTGAGTTTGAGTCTGAAAGAAACTGGAGATTCTGCTCTGAGAAGATAGGCTTCTCATTCTGCCACCTGCCACAAAAAGAAATGCAGTGCTTCGCCTGATGCTTCTTTGGGCTTGAGTCTTGAGGGTGCTGAGGTCCCTTGCCAGGGAGCAGAAAATCAAGTCTGCACAGATGTTTTGAAACACATCATAATTCCAGGTTTGGTAGAGTTGGCCTCTCCACCTTATGGAGTAGGTTTTGGGACCACTGATTGGCCAAGTGTGTGCGAACAAATAAAATATACAAATATTGTCAGAGAAAAGAAAGAATAGCTTACTGTGTGGGGTAAGTGCAGAGGCTGCCTATGTTTACAGTGTTCCTGCATGGAGAATGTGGCCCTTCCTGAAAAGAATGCTTGTTCCTAAATACCTCGGGGCTGCTGGAGCTACTGTGGGTTAGAGATGGACTAGGCCTGGAGGAGGTGGGGACACATCAGCGGTCCAGCCCCAGGCCACGCATGAGCATTGCCCGCAGGAAGAGGAAGTCGCATGTTTACCCAGCCTTGCTTCTCCAATGCACTATCTGCCCACTTTACCATGAAAAATGCAAGTTTTTGACAGTGGCCTCTGCCCAGGCTCTCCTCAGCTGTGCCAGCCACCCAGTGGCCCATGCCAAGCCACAACATGCAGTCCCAGCCACAACGTGGATTCCTTAACCTCCATGCCCCCCTCCCCCAGTTATTTGGCAGAGAATGACGACATGCATGGTGTTTGGGGTGGGGTGGGAGGGTGAAGGGGTTGATTCTCAGACTCTGAGGGGTCATCACTGAATTTTCCCATTCAGTATAACCAAGCCTCACCTCAAAGGAATTTGGAACTGGCGCCAAGAAGACTGTTTTGGCACATCCTGCGAGACGAATCAGTGCGTCTTCTGCACCACCACGCATGCACGCACCAATATGCGTGGGCGCACGCACAGCCCAGACTTTCTGCTGAGTTTGTAGCACCCTGGCCAAACCAACTACATCACTTAGCGTTTCATTCTTGCTGTGACCTTGGCTTCAGTGAGGAGCTTCTTAACACCTGCAGCAGGGCCAGAATCTGATTATCCGGGTCTACCGTGTCCTTGCACATCAAACTCCTTGCTAAGGCCTAGAGACGAGGCCAGCTCCACATGACAGTCCTGGGACATCGCTGAGGCTCTGCAGCTTGTGGCAGTGTGTGCTCCCCTCCTAAGTCGGGACTGTGCTTACCGTTCCCAACCTGTATATATTCTGTGCAGAAGATACCATCCTTGAATATATTGTAGGTGAATTGTCTGGCCAAATTTATATCTCTGAAACATTTTTAGCTTTTTCTACATGCTATGAATTGAGATGACAAGCTCAACTTGTAAATAAGTCTTTTTGTACATTAAAAAAGTAATTTTTTCATAATTTATCTTGTCTTCCTGCTTCTCCCTTGGCAGTAGTTAATGAGAATGTGGGCAGTAAATTTGGTGCATTTGAACAGAAATTAGGCTGTATTTTTCATAACACTGTCAAAATTGACTCTCTTGCTTTAGCCAAGTAATGTTTAACATTGAGGCATTTACTGAGTATTTGTTTCCTGTCACTTTGGGGCTGGGGTGGGCTGGGTCGGATGTTTTGCAGGGAGTATCCAGCTGTTCTCCCACTGAGCCAGTCTGCACCGCTAGGCCGCTTTGCAGAGGCTCAAGCACAGATGCTCCTGTGTCAGCCTCCACTCTTCCATGGGTGGTGTGAGGGAACATGTGTGGGTCAAAGGGGTGCTATGGTGTGTCCTCTGAGGCAGGCCATGGAGAAAGGGCATATGCGGCCATGGGCAGGCCTAGCCTCAGAACTCAGCCCTGGCTCCCAGAATTTCCTTGTCTCTGTGAGAAAAGCCTTAGCCCTCAGGGTGGGCATTCCAGGAGCCAAATCATCTTTAGTTGTGTTATCGTTGATGCCTCAATGTCCTGAAGTGATCCAAGCATTTACCTTCCACGGTCATTTTTTATTTTGAGGTAGAGCTAGAAGTCGCACGGTGCCAGCTCCAGTGAGCAAGATGGGAGAGGGCACTGGAATGCTTTTATGAACCTGCTTTTCTGTTAGATGGCAACTCTGCAATCAGAGTCTTCATCATACCTTGTAAAGATATGGAAGAGGACTCTTGGAACTTCCTCACAAAGTAACAGGAGTGATGGGATGAGTACCTTAGACATGAGCAGTGTTTGGGGGATCAACGGCAATGTGTTTTACTGTCCTAATTTCTTTGATTCACTATATGTTAATCACCCCTCAATAACCCCTTGAAAGCATACTTCAGGGGTAAAAAATGAAATTGGCAGAGACAGACATGCTCAAATATAGGGAAACTAAAAGAACTCTTGCCTCATGAATCTACTCTAAAAGGTAGAAGGCAAGAATACCAGGATACAGGATGGCCCCTCTGGAATAAAGGAAGAGCAACAGTAAATGGGGTTGTCTGCATGGATACAGCAGACTCTCCTTACTTCTTGAGTTATTTAAAGGATTTAGCTCAAAGCACACAATGTAACATTGTGCAGTAGAGTTTTCCATGTCTATAGGTATTATAAGACAATCACATGAAAGGGAAAGGGTTCAGGATCTATGTGGGGTTACATAGCCACATTTCACATCAAGCAGTAAAACATTGTTTCTTCGAGTACACTCAGGTATGTGTACTGTACTGATCCCAAGTGTCAACAGAAAAAGCGCTATGTGATGTAGGCAAAAAAAAAAAAAAACCCACAAAAATTGAAATGCAAAATATTAAAAACATGCCACGAGGCCCAAAAGGTGGCAAGCAGAGAGGAGCAGCAGCAACAACAAGAGATGAAATGGTAGAGCTAAGTGTAAACCTATCGATAAGTACATAAAATCCCATTCTAAAAGCCCCCATTAAGAGCTGGCAAACAGAGATGCAAAACTCCTGTCCCTGGCTTTAAGACCTCCTATAAAGCTGCTATCCTTGACACAGTGTGGTGACAGTGAGGAGAAAGACACAGCTTAATGGCACAGAAGTGAGCAGGGTCAGCAGACAGTAGCCCAAAAACTAACTCTGGCCATGGTCTGTTTTTCCATGTCCGGTGAGCTGAGAGTGGTCTTTACATTATAGTCTTTAAAAATGATAAAATCAAATTTTAGAAAGCAGACCATAGAACCACAAAATCTAAAACATTTACTGTTTTACCCTTCACAAAAATCATGTTAACCCCTGGTTTAAGAATACAGAAATAGACACACGCAAATATGACAGTTTTGGAGGTGCCAGGGCCTTGTGCAAGCCAGGCCACTTAGTGCTCTAGCCCTGAGCTACACCCAGCCCACAACGGTTTGTTTTTTTTTTTTTTTTTTTTTTTTTCTGCAAAGGTATAAATGCATATCAATGAGAAAATTGTAGTTTTACAAGTGGTGTTCAAACAACTGAATACTCATGGGCAAATAAAAATAAAAATTAAAAGAATCTTGACCTAAGCCTTTCTTTTTCCCTACAAAAATTTCCCTTTAGGTAGACCACAGATGTCATATAAAATGTAAAGCATAACAATTTTAGAGGAAATCATAGCAGAAAAATCTTTACAATCTGAGATTAAACCAAAAAAATTCATATGTACAACACCAAAAAAAGATTGCCCATGAAAGAAAATTTTGAGAAATTAGACTTAATAAGAAATATGTTGGGGCCAGCCAGACAGATCAGCAGATTAAAGCACCTGCTTAGGCAGACAGTGGATCCCCAGGCCTGCCATGCTGTCCCCACCCCCGGGCTATACCGAGATGGCAATTGAGACTGGGCATGGTGGTGCATGCCTGTAATCCCAGCACTTAGGAAGCTATAAACAAAAGGATCACTACAAGTCTGATCTGTATAGTGAGACCCTATAGACCCTGTAGACCCTGTCCTAAATACGTTAAAAAAAAAAAAAAAAAGAATAAAGTCTAAAAAGAAATATGTTATCCCAGCAAAAGGCACAAGAGAATAAAAAGCTACCACCTGGAAAAAACTATTTTATCATATATCCAATAAAGGGCTTGGGTCTAGACTATATAAAAAGGCTCTAAAAAAATAAACAATGTGAAAACAAAACAATCCAATTCAAAAATGAACAAAGAACTTAGAGACTTCACACAATGGGTTCTAAAGGCTAATATGGTGTCACATGGCTTTAATCCTAGCACTCTGGAATACTGAGGCAAGTGGATTTCAAGTTCAAGCCCAGTCTGGGAAACTTAGTGAAACCTTCTCTCAAAGTAAAAACAAAAATTAAAGGGCTGGGGATGTAGCTCAATGCAAAAGTCCTAGAATCTCCAGTATCAGTAGATGCAGATGGCAAATAATGGAAACTTTTCAACATTGCCAAGCACTGGGACAATGCAAATACAAGCACAGTAGGGTACAGCCACACCAACGACACTGTTCACCTATTCTCTTTTTTTTTTTTTTTTTTTTTTTTTTTTGTCTTTTTGAGACAGGGTCTCAGTATGCAGTTGAGGCTGGCCTTGAGCTCACTTTTGTAGCCCAGGCTGGTCTCGAACTTGCATCGATCCTCCTGCCTCAGCCTCCCAAGTGCTGGGATTACAGGCGTGCGCCACCACGCCCGGCACTGTTCACCTATTCTCTATACAACGATAAATCCCTTCCCTTTCAAGTTCAGGCCCAGCCCACTGAAGAGCAAGGAGACATGAGCTCCAATATCCTCCCCTGAGGGAGAGATTTGATAATTAACTGCTCCAAAATCATCTCCAGGATAAAATGAGACCAAATAAGAGTTTCTCTCTGTCTCTCTGTCTCTCTGTCTCTGTCTCTCTGTCTGTCTCTCTGTCTCTCTCTCTCTCTCACACACACACACACACACACACACCCCAAATAAGAGAAATACCTCACCTTTAATGGGTGACTGGCAGCTTTTACTTCCTTCTCCACTTCATGAGATGTAACCCTCACAGCCACGCCTATGGCTCATAGGCTTGAAACAGAGAACACCCCAGAAAATGTTACCTTCAGACACACCATTCCAACATACCTTTAATCAATGACTTTGGTCCTAAAAGTTGGTCTGAGGGTTTAAAGCATGGTAGCTTTGTACTATGTCTACTGGGTGTGACTGAAGTATGGTTCCCAAGAATTGCTTGTTTTGAGTATTTCTGGGTCATGGATTCTAGCGGGAGGTCCTGGTGAGTAGGCTCAGTAGACCTATAGGGGCACATGTGTGCCAACAGGTTGCTATAGGAACCCCATTGCCACAGAACAACCACCCTCTTCTGCTCAGCTCCTTCCCAGCCTGCCCATGTCTGAACACAGATTTTCAAGGCCAGGGCCAGGGCCAGTGGAACTGATAGTTTTCAGTCTCCTTGTGGGTGCCTACTGGTCCTTGCTCTCACCAGTCTATATCTGTCTTCCCTTCCTGACAAGCAGGTGTGGAGTTCAAGTTCCAACCTCAGACACAACAGCAAGAGCCATGCAGAGTCTATGTCTAACCACCCCTGCCGAGAAAGGCATATTTTCCTGTCTGTCTATCTGTCTGTCTGTCTGTCATCTATCTATCTCCTATCATCTATCATCATCTCCCTCTCCCCTCCCCTCTTCTCCCCTTCCCTTCCCTCCTTTCCTCTCTTCTCCTCTCCTCTGCTCTCCTCTTTGCTTGTCTGTCTGAAGTTGTGGAATGGCTTTGGAGGACCAGCCTGAGGACATGTCATAGCTCTGTGGATAAGGAACAAACCAAACTTAGTTCCTCTGTCACAGGCACCGTGCTAAGAACTTTATACTAATTGAAAGATTATCAATTTCTCAAAAATGCTGGCAAAAAACCACCTGAACCCACAGGCTTAAAACAGTGGTCATTTAGTGTCACTGACCCCTAGGACTCCTGGAACTGGGTGGTCTTGGTCAGGCTGGGCTCAGTGTTTTCATTCTAGCCTTAGGCTGAAATGAGGTTGCAGCAGTGACCTGGGAGGCCACTTCTCAAAGTAACTACACAAGCTCAAGAGGATGAATGGGTGTTTGTACCTATGGCATGGTTTTAGAAACAATACAGTGATTCCCATCTCAATCTTTGGGTCAAGGCAAGTGACAGGGCCAAACTCATCAAATGGTGTCACCCCCTACAAAGAGGCAACGGCCAGAGCGTGAGCTTCCACC
Source organism: Myocastor coypus (assembly GCA_004027025.1). NCBI lineage: Eukaryota > Metazoa > Chordata > Mammalia > Rodentia > Myocastoridae > Myocastor > Myocastor coypus. Next base: position 7,690 of record PVJA010003036.1, on the reverse strand, counting down.
CAGGTGAAGGATTGGGACCACTGGCTTTCTCCACCTCATACGGGTATACCCTGTTTTTAATTTATCTTGAGTTCTATGATCCTCACAATGGAACAGGTAAGAAGCATTTGACTTCTCTAAGGACCTTGCCCAAGTTACATTGCTGCCACTATGTGACAGATAGTGGCTTGAGCTCAGGCAGTCTGATCTTGGGTACGTACCCTGTGGTAGAAGAGAGTGTTGAGTGGATGGAGCCCCCCACACATAAACGGGGAAGCTGCACTTTGCCTAAGGATTGTATAAGTAGGAGGAAATTTGCAGCTCTCAGGACCATAAAGGAACAACGTGAGTTCTACCAGCAGAGTTAACAATTTGGAGATTTCTCCAAGATCATGGTGTCTGAGCCTCATTCTGAGAATGACCACGAAAAAAGGCAGGAAATTTTATTCCAGAAAACAGGAGAGAGTAAGACAAGACTGAAGCCCAGGTGCTGAGCCACAGCCAAGCCCTGGGAGAGAGGATAGCAATGGACAGCAGTGAAGGCAGAGCTCAGGAGCTACCCAGGTGACACCAGAAGGACTGGGGGGTGGGTCTCAAACGTGGTCAGGGAACACCCCTGGCCACTTTGCAGTCCTGAACAGCCAGTGTCACCGCGCCCCCGGGACTGGTTTTCCAGAAGCCCAGTTAGGAGTAGGTGGCTGCTCAAGGGACCTGGCTAAGAGGTCTGAACCCTCAAGGTGAAGGGCCTGGGAAAGGGGTGACCTCCAGTGCTAGGTAGGGAGTGCTAGGTAGGGAGCCTCCAGTGCTAGGTAGGGAGCCAGGTGAGGCTGGGACACAGCCCAGTGGTACAGCGCTTGCCTGGCATATTTGTTCATCTCCAGCATCGAGATCAAATTGATCTTTCACTCTAGGAGAGGCAGCAGCAAGAGCCATGATCTGAGGGTGAGCACAGAGCCCAGGGCCACGGTTTGGCCTGAGTCCATGACAAGAAGGTGACCCTAGAGCCATGGGTGGACTCCTTGGCCACCTGGGGTTTGTGTCCCAATTCTGAGGACTCCCAGCAGTCAAGGGCCAGAGGCTGCCAGTTGTCTGGGGGAGGAGTAGCAAGAGGAGGAAGAAGAGAGCTGGGGCAGAAGTCCCCAACTGTTGGGAAAGAGTGTGTCCAGGAGAGAGCCACAGCAGTGACCCTACACCACAAGAGACCTGGTATCCTCATCCCCTGTACAGTGTCAGGAAATCCTCTGGAATCTAACTTCTAGGAATATCCAGGACCAGAGCACCGTTCACCACAAGCCCTGTGCTCCCAAGCATGTTGGAGCTGCCAATACCAAGTCGCCAGAAACTTGTTCCCCAAGGCCTTCAGCCACTGACCGCGTGAACCTGCAACAGGAGAGCACGTTCGATGTGCAGCGCTCCCTAAGGTGCCCTTGTGCGCTGCTGCGCTGCTGCGCTGCTGCGCTGCTGCGCTGCTGCGCTGCTGCGTGGCTGCATCCCATCTCATCCCAAACATCCTCTACCTTTGCTCCCTGGGCCCTACTGGTTAGCTCCCTTCTGTAGTCAGAGCAGTCCTTCTGGTATATCATCCCTCGCCTCACATCCACACTGTCCCTGCCCCACCCTGCCCATGTCCCTGGGCTCGCAGGCTCTCTCAGACCCTCTTCCCTCAGCTCTTTCTTCTCTTTCTCCCCTGGCCTTTTCAGTGTCTGGAGCACACTGGAGAACTGCTGAGATGACACCACTAAGAGGAACTTGGGTGCCTGGCAGACCAGGGGCCGGAGATAACCAGAGAGCAGGATGGGTACACAGTGGAGTTGCAGGCAGGGGACAGGGCTGGGCTTTGACAGGGAGCACAACAAGAGGGAGAGAAAAAGAGGGATGGTGAAAGTGGTCTGTGGGTTTGAACTGGAAGGAAAAGCAGGGCTTTCTGCCCCTGATGTAGGGGTTAAGATGTCTTCTGGGAGGTAGAGGAACAAAGGTCCAAAGAGGGCAAGTGCCATCATTGCATTTTTTTATCACTGGGACAAAATACCTGACACCCACAACTTAGAGGGGGAGAGCTTTATTTTGGGTCACAGTTTTCAGGTTTTAGGCCACAGTAATCTGGTTCCAAAGCAGAGACCCCACAGTGAAAGGGCGTGGGGGAGGAAAGCAGATCAATCCATGGCAGTAAGAGAGCCCCTGCAGAGAGAAGGAAGGAGCTAGGGAGGGAGGTGCCGCTGCAGGCGGTGCCCCACTGACTGCCTCTGGCCATGCTCCGCCTCTTAACAGAAAATCTGCTGTGAACACAATGGCAGATTAATTCACCACTGAGGGTAAGGTCCCCCGTATCCAATCACTTTCCATTTGTGTGAGATCTATGCCATAACAGCAGAGCAGGCTGTTGATCAATAGGGAGACAGTTGTCTAGAAAGACTCTGAGGACCTGCAGAAGGCACTAGGGACCACTGTAGATGGCAGTCTGTGGGGCCGTGCTACACAGAGGTGCTGAGGGAGCAGGCTGAATGTGAAATCCACTCTGGGCCCAACTGGAAGCCTGAGCAGGGGTCTAGGGCAGGGAAGAAGCCAAGGAGCAAAGCCTCTTATTTGGATATTGAGGATTCCAGGGTCAGGTTGGAATCTAGGAACCGGCCCCTTTGGGGTTCGCCTCTCCCTGGATGAGCTTGCCCTGGGCCAAGGGGTATCAGCCCAGCACGCAATGCCTTACAAGGTGAGGGCCTCATTAGGCGCACTGCCTGTGTCCCCACAGCGTGGCCAGCTGCAGGAGCTAGAGGTAATTCCTTAGCCCTTTACTGCCTCCACTCAGTGGGAGCGACACTGGGCCCTGTTTTACGAGCTGACAGCGTAGCCCCAGCCAGCAGACCTGCTGTCAATAAGGGCTGTGTTTTACATCATGAGCCGCACGATTTATGGGCCGCCCCAGTGCTGCATAGACAGCCATTTGGCCAGAGAGGAAAATGACCTAACACTTAAGAAATTTGGGGGCTGGAACAGAACATGCATCTGTGTGTGTGTGTGTGTGTGTGTGTGTGTGTGTGTGTGTGTGTGTGTGTGTTGCATGCACACACACATGTAACCAAGTCTTTATACACTTAAGTTCATTTGCTGACTACCAAGTAGTGGAAAACAGGAACAGCTCTGCTAAATATGTGGGCTATAAAAGTGAAATGAAATAAAATGACTCATTTCCCTTTGGATATGGTCATTGTATCACACACTGATGATGGGGTTTTGGGGGAGAGACAGGTGATGAGGGCCTGGGGCTCAGTTTCTGCTAAAGTGACCTGGATTCACTTCTCTCCAGGTAGGTCTAGCTCTTGCCAGAACTCTCCCAGGAGAGAACTGCCATATTTTGCTGAAATACCTGTTTTAGAGCTGTTTGCCGCTTGCCTGTGAGCTCATGGAGAGTAGGGTGCATGCCATCTGATTTGATATTTCTGGGTTCTTTGCTTACACCTGGCACATAGTAAGGGCTCAGCCTCTGGGTGCTGAACTAATGCTGGAATACATGAGTCACCACCTGGACTCTGCAGGGGTCCCCCGACTCTCCAGGGCCAGCAGGCGCTGGCCTTTGGTGCATAGGCCCCGGCATGGAGGCACTTGGCAGTGCGTATTGGACCAGGAGGTGCTGAGCAAGGTGGAGAACTTCTGTTAGAAGACTGCAGGCTCCCACTGCAGACAGGGAGGGGCTGGGTGAGGGGTGTGATGCAGGGCCACTCCTCTTGGTCTTGTCACCCCTCCCTCATCCACTGCCCTGTGGTGAGCAGGGCCCAGACTTGACCTCAGCCCACTTTTCTCCTTTCTCTCCCTGGGTGTGCGTGCTGCCTGTAGACCAGTGATGTTCTAATGTCCGTTGCCCCGTGAATTCAGACTTGTCTGTCTGTGGGCCTGGCTCAGGTCCCCTGGAGGTCTCCCAGACATCCAGAACTGTCTTCTCCTCTAGGCTCTCTCCTTTCAGCAAGTGGCACCACTGCAGAGCAGTTGACTAAGGCAAGAAGCCAAGAACTGTCTGTGGTGGCTGATTTTAATGGTTAACTCAGCTGGGCTAAGGGTGACCAGATATTTAGTGAAGCATTAATCTCTGGGTGTATCTGTGAGAATGCTTCTTGGTGAGATTAACATATGAGAGGGCCGGGTAGATAGCTCCGTGGTACAAGTGCCTACCTGGCAAGTGCAAGGTCATGAGTTCAAACCCCAGTCCTGCCAAAAAAAAGAGAACATTTGCATTCCTCCTCCATCCTCTGAATCAAGCCTGCAGCTCCCCGCTGTATGGGCAGGACTCAGCTAATCCACTGAGTGGATGGAAGAAAAGGACAGCAAGGGGGAGCAGTGCCCCCACCACTAACCTCAAGTTTGGATGTCAGATGTACTCTGCTTTTACACTTGGATTGGGGCTGAAACATACCCCATATACTCTCCTGGTTCCAGACTTTCAGGCTGAGAGTAGAACTCTACCTCCCATACTCCTCAGATCTGCGATTGATCAGCTGCAGATCTTAGGATCTGTCAGCTTCTAAAATGAAGGAGTCTTTGGAAGGGCCAGCCAGATAGCTTAGTAGACTAAAGCACCTGCTTAGACAGAGCACAGCGGCCAGGGACAGATCTTCAGTGTGCCATGAGGGCACCAGCCCTGGGACACATTGAGACAGCGATTGAGACTGGATGTGGTGGTGCACTCCTGTAATTCCAGCAGTTGGGAGGCTGGAAACAGGACTATCACTATAAGTCTGATCTGTGTAGTGAGACCCTATAGACCCTGTACTAACGACATTAAATAAATAAAATAAAATGAAGGATCCAATGTCTTCAGTCTCTCTCTCTCTCTCCTCTCCTTCTCCCCTTCTTCCTCCTCTCTTTTCCTCCCCTATTCACCCTATCTCCTGCTCTCACCCTTTCTCTTCACTCTGTCTCAGTCTCAATTGTTGCATTTTCCTAGAGAACCTACGTAGCCCACTACCCTTGAACCTTCTGCTTCAGTAACGTTCTAGGTCCAGTCCACTGTGAGGTGCTGCCAACTTTCCCATCCTCTATATTCATGCAAACTCCGACTACTTCTCCCTCCCCAGCCCAACACCTCTCATCTAGACAACTGCAGGGGACGCTCCCCTGGCCTCCCCACCCTCGCACCTCCCTACAATCCCTTTTCACCAGAGTTACCCTAAAACACTCATCAGATGGCATCAGGCCTAGATTTGACCTCCTCTGGTGGCCCAGAACAGACCATGCCCCCCAAGGTTCTCTTGCCAGGCTTCCCTCAGCTCCAGACCTGGGTCACCTTGTCAGTCACCTTTCCAGTACCCCTTACCTCACTCCCTTTAATAAAACTGACCTTTGTGTTTGTTTCAATATTTTCATGGAAAGTGTGTAATATAAAACGAAGTTTAGAAGTGCATAAAAATTGCAAAAATAGCAGAAGTCTCATATGTATATCAATGTTCGCCCTATACTTGACATCTTAAATGCAATTCTTAATATCAAAAAAAGTTAACATTAATACATTATTACCTCAACTTCAGACCTTATTTGAATTTCTCTGTAGTTTCTACCTCAATGTCTTTTTGTCCTACCAAGATCTTATCCATGGTTCTTTCTTTCCTCTAATCTGTCCATCCCGATTTAATATCTTTCATGACCTTGGAAATTTTGAAGGGTATCTCTCAATCAGGGCTTGTCTGAGGCCTATTCATGATTGAAATTAAATAGTGTACTTTTGGCTAAAACCAGAAAGAGAGCAAAAATAAGAGAAAGGCTGCACCTTCATGGTGCATCACACACAAAAAATTCATGTTGATAGACTCATTGCTAGTGACTCTCACCTGTATCATTTAGTTAAATTGGTGTCTGTTGTTTTTCCCACTGTAAAATCACTGTCTTTCCCTTGTAAGTATTCCATTGGTGGGGACCAGTGTATGCGACACTGCATAGTTCGCTTCTGCTCAGACTTCAGGATCCGCTGAGCAGGACCTTCTCTGCAGTGGTGATTGCTCCAAGGTCTGCTTAAGGCACATTTTCCATTTCTCTTTTTTTCTCCTACATGCATCAACTGAAGTTCTAGTGTGAAGAAGACCTGTGGTTTTTTTTCTCTCCCATTTACTTATGTGTTTGATTGCTTATATCAGTTTAGAACAGGTAAATATTCATTCCACTCAACATTTATTTTGTTTTTTTAGAATTTTTTAAAATCTTATTTATTTACATATTTAGTGCAGGCCCCCCCCTTCCCTTTTATCTCTCTGTCCCTTTATCTCTGTCTCTCTCTGTTCTCTTTCTGCCTCTCTGTCTCTGTCTCTGTCATCTTCCCCCTCTGTGTCGCTCTTAGTCTTTCTATCTGTGTCTCTCTCCCACCCTCTGTCTCCTTCCTCCTTTTTCCCTCTCCTCCTTTCCTTCCTCTCTTTCCCCATCCCACCTTCCCCCACCTTCCCTATCTCTGTTGTCTATGTCTCATCTGCTTGTAGCTATTTATTCTTCAGTATCACCAAGCTCATTTTTCTAGTACTTTTTCTCTCTCAGCCCTGCAATCACCATTTCCCCAGGAAGCCCCAATTTCTCTAATGGGAGCCTAGTGCTTAGAAACCCAGGGCTGAGCACTAAGTGCTCACTGCCACTGGGTGCCACTGTTTCAGGCCCTCCCATCACACAGAACTGAGAGATATACGAGTAACTGAGACACACATACCTACATTGACCTTTGTATCTGTATTAAATAGCATGAGGTCATACTGATTTCTCTAATTTTACTTCAACACCACAATATTCATTCTAGTTTCACCCTTTCCTTATTTGCAGTTTTTTTTTCTTTGTTTGTATTTAGTACAGGGTCTATAGGGTCTCACTACACAGATCGGACTCATTGTGATCCTGTTTTCAGCCTCTCAAGCGCTGGGATTATAGGCATGCACCACCACCTCTAGTCTCAATTGCTGTCTCAGCATGACCTGGGGTTGGAGCCAGCATGGCACACTAGGGATTGAACCCCTGCCCCTGAATCTGCCTAAACAGGCACTTTAATCTGCCAAGCTACCTGGCTGGCCTTCTTTAACTTCTTTAATAGTGAATAACCCAGTTCTCATCATCTCTGATTTGTTTATTTGTTCAGTGCTAGGCTGTACAAAATGCTTTAGGATTCCCAGCCTCTTAGGAGTCTCAGCTAGTGAGCAGTACCTGCACCTGTGTGTAGCTTTTTTGTCTTGAGCCTTACAATAGCCACTTGAAATACTCTTCCCTTTTACTTAGACTATTTCTTTTCCTCCCCATAGCCTACAGTGTGGCTATACTATACTAAGTTAATACTGTTTGCATTTCACCTTGAGATCTTCCTTATCCTGGTCCCATTATGTATTTGGTCTTCAGATTATATGAAACGCTGCAAAATTTCTGAGAATCCAAGTTAATCCCAAAAGATATAGAGAGCTGTCCCTTCCTCCTCCTACCTGTTACTCCATTCTCACATTCTTTCTTTCTGCCTCTCTCAAATCTTTTCTTTCCACCTCTAACCAGGTCCTCTTTTTCTTGTTAAGTTTTCTTGTACTTTCTTTTCTTTTTTTTTTTTTTTTTGTGGGACCAGGGTTCGAACTCACGACCTTGCATTTGCCCAGCAGGCACTTGTGCCTCGGAGCTATCTCCCCAGCACCTTTCTTATACTTTCTTGCATGGGTGAGCAATGCCTGCACATTTTCTTTTTTTCCTTGAAGGGTGTCAGATAGTCTTTCACTTT